>PVKH010028024.1:0-12915 GCA_004027955.1 Chaetophractus vellerosus
GGTGTCCTGCCCCTGGCTCACAGCTTGGGCTCTGGGGTCACACTGTCCTGAACTCAAATCCTGGCTCTGCCACTTATTAGCTGTGTAGCTTTGGGTAAATTATTTTACATCTCTAAGCCTCAGCTTCCTCCTACTTCAGCAGGATAACAATAGTACCTACTTTTCAGAATTCTTCAAATGATTAAATGAGATGCAGAAGTTGTCCAAAGCATTTAGTTTAGCATTTTAGTATGTTAGTATTTAGTATTTTATCTGGCAAACCAATACTCAATAAATGGCAGCTATGATTATTGATAAATATGCTTAGCAGTCCACAAAAGAATACGCAGTTCATCTTGTATATTCATTGACTGGCATGGACTAAGTCCTGAGTAGACTCTGGAATTCAAAGATGCAGGTCTTAGCACTTCAACATACAGTAATTTGTGAGTTACTGAAGCTCTGGAACAGTCCCAATGGGGCTTAGCACTGTTAATGGGCTTTATCATTTGATTTAATGAGTAAAACTACACTTAATCTGTGGAAAAGTTTGACAGTTCTTCATAAAGTTAAATATGGAATTATCATATGAAACAGCAATTCCACTTCTAGGTAAATTCTACTATGTGGTCCATCAGTCTCATCTTTTTTGAAAACAGCAACTCCAACAGATATTTGTAGACAAATGTTCTTAGTAGCATTATTCACCATAACCAAAAGGTGGAAGCAACCCAAGTACCCATCCACAGAAGAATGGATAAATAAAATGTGGTGGTACATACAACAGAATATTATTCAGTCATAGAAAGAAACGAAGTGCTGATACATGAGACAACAAGGATGAAATTTAGACATCATTGTAAGTGAAATAAAACAGACAAAATAGGACAAATGTTGTGTGTCTTCTCTTGTATGAAATACTTAGACTAAGCAAATTCATAGGGACACAAAGCAGACTAGTGGTTACCAGGGCCTAGGAAGGGCAGTGGGCAGGGGGAATGGAGAGTGATTACTTAATGAGCACAAAATTCATTTTGGGGATGATGGAAATGTTTTGAAAATAGATAATGGTGGAAGTTACAAAGCATTGTCAATGTTCTGAATGTCACTGAATTGTGCACTTAAAAATGGTTAAAATGTATATTTTCCACAATAAAAAAGGTATCTAAAGACAAACCAAAAAAACCTACATTCATTATTTATAGAATATTTAGAAATAGTTTCAGTGTTGCTATTTAATTTTTCAGCTATACTATATTATTCATGAAAACAAATTATTTGTGCAATGATTGTTTTCTTTTCTCTGGACTCTGCAGTCTCTGAAGAATCAGCTATGCAGACATTAGCTTGAAACATGTCTCTTCATTCTACTTAACTAATTTTCCTTGCTTAGAATGCTGAATAAATATAGCACTCAACCTCCTCTCTGAGATCACTTAACGTGATAGATAAAATTTTTAAAGTGAGAATTATATTTTTTAAAGTTTATTCATGGGTTAAAATGTACTCTATGATATTGATCCATGGCCACTCAGCTGAGAAGTCTAAGACCAGACTGAAATAGCTCAGTGGGTACACAGGTGTCTTTGTATACTAGTCAGCTTTCTTAGACTATGCTGTGGTGACCAAAAACAAACAAACAAAAAATATCATGGGCTTCTAAGAACAAAGGTTTAATTCCCGCTTGCTTTACAGATCAACTTGCTTGTGACTCTGATCTGTATCTTCTTCACTGTGGGATCACGTCTATCCAGGTCACATGGATCCCAAGGAAGGAGAAAGCAATGGCAAAATGGGAATGGCATGGCCATGCGACTGCAGAACAAGATGGCGGAACCGCACAATGGCTCTGCGGTTTCTATTGGGAAGAAGTGCACCACATTCCCACACCCGTTTTATAGAAGCCAGTCATGTGGCTACACCCGACATTAGTGGTGTGGGGAAGTATATCATCCACAGGTGCAGCACTGCAATGGCAAGGGTGGACATGTATAACTCTTGTTCAAAGAGCAGCCAGTGAGAATAATAATATATCCCACCACCTTAGATTTGGGTTAACTTCGAATGATATTCCTGTCTGAGAAATCTTATTATTATTTTAAGGCTATTGCCCAGATTTAAAGAGCAGTGCAGAGTTACATAAAGTGCACTCTAGAATCAGATATCACCAACATCAGCATGAGGCCATTTATTTTTACATCTTTAAAGGGTTAGATTAAAAAAAAAAAAAAAAGACAAGAGTATGCAACAAAAACCAAGTGTTTGCCCACAAAGCCTAAAATATTTAGTTTGCCAACTCCTGGAATAAAACTAAACTTGAGTTTGGTGCTAGAATCTTGGTTTCATCTGGAAGCAAGCCATGTCATCCCAGAATTAAATCTGTTTCTGGAAGTAACAAATATACTCTTTAATTCAGTGACTGCTAATCAGTGTATTGACGCCTTGAGAATCTGGAGTCTACACTCCAGTGAATCTGTCCACTCACACCTCTGGCAGATTTGCCACATTGGATTGTAATTATATTTTTATGCCTCTATGCCCCACTAACAGAGTGAGATAATTTCCTTGAGTGTTGCATGTTCCACACTCAGCCCAGTGCTCAACAAAGTGTTTATCATTGTTCTTAATTGAATTGAACTAATTACTGGCATGATGGAGAATCTTAAAATGCCAGATCTCAATTTCAACATGAATCCCGTGCTCATAGGTAAATTCTTTTTCTGAGTTTATTCATCTGAAAATGAAAATATGAATATGTGTCACCAAAAGTCTTCTTTAAATATTACTGAAAAATCACAAGATGAAGTCATGCTCATCCCACCACATTCAAAGAAATCCACTAAAAACAATGAAAAGATCAAAAAGGTAAGGAAACTCCACTTCAAAAGAAATAAAGTAAAAGCTCTGCCCCAAATTAAAAAATCACAGAGAATTTCTGCCAAAAAATTAAATTTATCAAAATGAAAGAGCAGGGAAAAATTGACATAAATTCCTCATACTTTGGGGTAGACAGAGAATTCTCTCAGGTAAGTAGCATAGTTCTAAAAGAGCCACATGATTACAGGGACAAAATGTAGGGGCATCAGAGGACATAGAGAAAAGTTCTACCAGCACAAGAGCAGAGGGGATAGAGCTGAAAGAGATCCAGACCATGTAGACACATCACATCCATTGTCTACATAGTCATCTGGTGTACTTAAAAAATTACAATGCTCGCACATCCCAGAAATTCAGATTTCATTAATAAGCAGAAGGAGACAGGATAATCTAGAATTTGTACTTTCAAAATGTATATCCTTTATTTTTTCAATATATCCTTTTCTCCATTTTTCTTTTTCTATCCTTCTGCAACTCCTCAGACTTACTACCACCCCACATGTCTCATAATTTTCTATTTTCGACTTCTTTGTTTTTTCCAGGTTTTATTTATTGGAGGAGAGTTCCAGAATCTAACTTTCCAATTTGCTAATTCTTTCTTCAACTGCATTTGTTCCACCATGCAGTTCATCATCTCTTCTTTACTGCAAATGTATTTTTCCTAACATTTTCTAATTTTCTTTTTCTACCAATGTTTTATTATGAAAAATTCCAAGCATGCCAAACAATTTAAAGAATTTTACTGTGAAAACATGTACTCCAAAAACCTAGACTCTACAATTAACATTTTACTATACTTGCTTTATCACATACTTAACCATCCCTCTAGTCATTCATTGATTCATCTTATCTTTCAACACATTTCAGTGTAATTGACAGACATCAGTAAATACTTCTCCTCTAAATACTTCAGCACCATATAAATATTTTTTTAAAGTTCTTTGAGCAACTCTTAAATGTAGCCAGACTTGAGAATCACTGTTAATCTTAGCAAACTATGCTGCATTCTAGCAGAAAGTCTTCTGGTTTGCGGTTATCAAAGGGTTTAAGAAACTTCTTTCTCCACTTGCTCCTGAGAAATCATTTTTAAAAAACCCTACAAATGAGAGGTATGTCTAAGTCAATATAAAATAAATACAAGCTGAGTGGGTCAATATGATGTTAAACTCCAGGAAAAGACAAAAACAAAAAACAAAAAACAAAAAAAACACAACAAAACAAAAAATGCCCTGCATACTGCTTATACTGGTAGTAAAAAGGAAAGGAAATAATCACAAAGTCTCAACTCAGAGTG
Source organism: Chaetophractus vellerosus (assembly GCA_004027955.1). Taxonomy (NCBI): domain Eukaryota; kingdom Metazoa; phylum Chordata; class Mammalia; order Cingulata; family Chlamyphoridae; genus Chaetophractus; species Chaetophractus vellerosus. The sequence continues at coordinate 4,151 of PVKH010028024.1, forward strand.
TCTTCGTCTGCTCGTTTTTCTCCGGATTTTTCCTGTGGGTAACAGGTGATTCTTTTCCTGGCACTTTGCTTGACTTACAATGGGATAATAGGGAAGTCTCTCCACCAACCTGGGCGGGTGTGTTTACAGAGAGGCTGCCTGCTGTCTGCTTTCCTCACTACTCCCAATCCTATAATTTACATAAATTATAAGGATTTAATGAGAGTAAATAAAGCAATTTGAGGAACCCCCCCACAACTTGGTGAAATGAATACCTCATTTGCATTTGAGGGGTGAATTGATTTAGTGATCATACCCGAAAAGCCAAACATGAGCTTTGATGAGTAAACAGCATTTTAACGTGTTTGCTCTCACCGTGGTGTATCCAAAGTTACTGAAGAGTAAAATTGCCTAAGGACTCCATGCATACCCTTTGTTAGTTGATTCTAAATGTTTGGTCTTCTATTAGGCAGAAAGAGAGCCCACCTGAGAGATAGAAACTTGTATGTTTACTGAATCCTACTGACCTCAGTCTTCTGAGAGGTGACTTACCTCATCTGTGATCAGTCAACTTAATGGATACTTGGCTGAAATTTTTAACCATAGCTGCAAATTTCTGATAAATATTACAGTGTAATGGAGAAGAATGTGTCACTAATAACATCAACTCACATGAGATAAATGCCCTTACTCTTTTGCTTCCTTTCTTTTACTAGAATTGCATTTGTACTGAATTTTGCTAGGTTTTCCAAACAACTGAATCACATATTTGAAGAGTTGCTTGTTGCTAAATACTAACATTTCTGCTACCTGAAATATAAGAATAATTTCCTTAAAAGTTTAAAAAGGTTCATGTGTATGCACACATCTATTCTCACGTAATCACCAAGCATTAGACAATATTACAACTCCTATATTCTAAGTAAACACTTAAGAGCGGAAAAAAATCAACAAAAAACTCTTTGGCTTATGGATGTATTTTCGTTCTTTGCCATCCAGCTCTAAAAATCTCTAAACCCAATTTCTTCCCAATTAACCTGTAAAGAAACCTTGTCCTTCTTTGACATTGAAGAGGATTGAGTGAGAGCCCAATTCTCATTTAGGATACCTTCATGCTGCATGGAAGAATGGTGCAGAGACTGTTAACAAACTTGGGATTGTTCTCCATTCTGTCGCTGCCCTTCATTGTTTTGATCATTTGCATACCAGGACCTGGCCCAGCCAGCCTGGGAGCAGTACTCCGCCAGGCTTACTTAGGCTCCTCAGTCCCCGGGGACATCTGGCCACTGCTCCTGCCACCACTCCAAGGAACGGGTCTTCAAAGAAGAGGAGGCCCAGTGGGAAGGAGCTCCCTGAGAGGGAAGGTGAAAAGGGAAAGAAAAAAAGGTAGAGTCTGTAGACAAGTTTTTGGAGACCTCCTGAGGAAGTAATTATTAATTGGGCTTCTTGTTAAATGGAGTAAGCTGGCTCTGTCAACACCACTGTTGCAATGGAATTCCATGCATTTAAACCTGCAACACCCAAACAAGAGTTTGCAGGCCTGCAGACTTAAATTGTTCGCAATCTTCTAAGGTAGCCATTTTTTATTTAAAATGAAACTAGAGTTCTCTCTAGTTAAGTTAGTTCAGTGCGTGTTATGAGAGGTCTTTTGCAATGTGGCGTCTTCTTGAAGCTTCGGGTCTTAGAGGTGCATGACACTCACGTTCAGTCAATGCCCATTTCACATTCATTATCTTAACTGATCCCGTTTTACAATGGGGATCTGAATTATAGAAAGAGTCCAAATGACTCGTTTACACATCAGAACCAAAGAGAGAGCCCTTGGCTTCCACCTGCATCCCTCCCACATCTTCAGCACTTACCTTTCTGAGTTTATTGAATGGATAAAATAAAATTTTCTTGTTGCCACTTGGCAGGGATATACCAGAGTGACTCTCTTTATCTAAAATGAAAAGGCTTCTTTCATCAAAGACAACTGCACCATCCCCAACCCAACCCACACAGGTTACCTCATGAAATATGTTTTTATAATTTAACGTAAATAATCATGATATTGACAGGACAGGCTAATTAAACATAAATTAAGCTGCTTTATCTCTATGACATAAGGAAGAATTTCCCTTAAGGAAGCACACATTAAAAGGGGGACACTGTCCTTTTCTTTGTTTAGTCTAATGACCGAAGGAAATTAAACAAAAAATGGATCTTGTGTTGACAGCAAAGTGGCTTTGTGTTTTATGGAAGCCAGGTCAATCCAGGAAGGAAGCCTTGGTTTCCTCTTTCTACTGATTAAGAGTCTAGTGCTTCTGAGCACAGCTCCAGTCAAGGAAAGGAGATCAGATCACAGCCCTGGGAAAAGCTCCATTGTTACAGCAGTCCTGTTTCCTTAAGGCAGGAAAAAAAAGAAATAACATTTAAAGTTCATGCTGCCTCATCAGCTATTCAGATGCAAAAGTTCATTCCTTACCAAAATTTTCTGGGCATATGGGAACATTTCAAAGGATTGAAGACCGCCCAGGGACCCTAAAGAAGCTGGGATCTCCAAATAAAATGTTAATCCCTCAGTTACCGCGTACCTTCGGTTGCACCAGTATTCACGTGTTTTAATAAAATGTGGGGTGGGTACCATTTATTACTCCCTGTCAATAAAATATGATGTTAAATTAGGTTCCATTAGGTTTGGCAGAGCTTTCTTCATTCCGGTGTGTCTATATGTACATTATTTATTTCCAGCTTTGTTGGATTATAAGCAGAGAATATGGCCTCTAAATCCTCCACTTTTTAGAATTTATTATTATTTCCTTTGTGCAATTATACAACTGCCTTTTGCAACCCTCCATCGTGACAAAAGAACAAATATTTTCTGCAAGATATAAGGTCCTACATATATCTACTACATTAAGGATGTTTACTGAATTTTTCAAATCCTTTTCTTCCTTATCTTTATCTACTTAATCTATTAAGCTCTGAAAGAGATATATTAAAATCTCCCAGAACAATTTTATGTGTTTTAAGTTCTCCTTACATAGCTGTGAGTTTTGCTTTTTGTATTTGGCTTTTATGTTGCCTTGACATAAAGATGCATGACTGTCATAAGGTTTTGTGGCTTGTCTGTTTTTATCATTAAATAATATTAATAAATAATATTTCCCTTTGTTCCACTTAAATATAACAGATATATGTTTTCATGGAAGCTCTATAGCAAAATATCTCTTTTTTTCTCTCCTTTGCTAGTTCTGTTATTATTGAGATTCTAATGACATTGGCAAGTTTATCTTTTTTAAAAAGTCAGTAAGTTTTCTTGGGGCATCATCTCATTTTAATCCATTTGGTTAAATGGCATGAGAGTTCATTGTAAAAGAGCAATATTTTCTTGGAATTATTATGGACAATGACTGGAGAAAACATGGAAAAATTAAGTTGCTATAGTGAGGAAGTGGTTTACAAGTTAATTATTTTTAAAAATCCATTTATTTTTATTTTGAATATAGTCATAGGTGTGATAAATTGAAATAATTTTTTATTCAAATAAAAAATCTTCTGGTTTATAATGAATTGTTTTAGTTCCCTTGTTGCTAAAGCATATAGACAACAGGAATTTATTGGTTTATTGAGGCTAGAAGTCCAAAATCATGGCATCATCAAGGCGATGCTTTCTTCCCCAAGTCAGGCATTCTGGCACTGCACAGTGGTAGTCTCTCCTGGCCTCTCCCTTCTCTTCTGGGTTCCCTTTGACCTTCAATTTTTGGCTGCTCCCTCTGATTGGTTGGTTGTGGGGTTTGGGGAGCGGTTGTTTGTTTGTGTGTTTGTTTGTTTGTTTGTTTGTTTTTCCCTCTCTGTGACTTTCCCTATAAGGCCTTCAATAAAAGGATTTAAGACCCACCCTAATTCATCTGGGTCACATCTTTACTGAAATAACCTCATTCAAAGGTAGTATTTACAGAAGTTCACACCCATGGGAATGGATTCAATTTAAGAATATGTTTTTCTAGGGGTACATGGCTCTAAACCACCACTGAATGTCGATAGAACTAAAGTAAAAGCCATTGCCCCAGAAGAGAAAACTTACCTATTGCCACCTCTGCTTTCCCTGTCATCTGATAACTGTCTGCTGAAGGTGACTCAAACAATTTAATTTTGAAAATACAGTAGGTGTGGCTGGCGATTGCCTCTTGGCAATTATTAGTTTCTTTCATGGGGCTCCATGTCTAGTCATCTGTATTGTTTTTCAGGAGTGGAGGAATCATCACAATTCTGAAGGAGCTGGAGGCAAAGGGGCCATACTTAATTCTTTGGTTGATTCCCAGTGACCCTGTGTCTTTCCTGCCTGAGGGAACAGGATGAGTTAGGTTCATAAAGGTTAGCACAAATTGATCCTTTTTTGTAAATATTAGAAATAGGAAGTTGTGGAAGACTTTATAGAATTTCAGTTGAACCTGGGAAGTCAACTCTACTCTACTTCTTAACTCAACTTCTGAGAAATGGAATAATCTCTGCTGCTTTCTCAAACAAACAGAAGTTTCAGTGCAGGGCCATGACCTCTACCATCCTTTAAGCAAATAGCTTATTTAAGTTAGTGCAATATTTCAGGTATTTCCCGCACTAGACCTGGCAATAAATGGATTTCTGTCCATTCTATACCTAGGCAGGTGCAATGAAAGCAAAAATCTGTGAATATATGGTCCTTCATCATTTTTGGTGACAGCTTGCCAGCTGTCTTTAGAAATTTCTCTAGGGAATACAGAAGGATATCAAAAGAATTGCAACTTTTGGCAGGAATCTGGAGGGTGCCAAGTTCACACATGGTTGCAAGATGTTTAATCCCTAATCAAGCAAATGAGGACAAGATGGTCAGAGGGGCCTTCCATTGTCTCTAGACCTAGCTCTCTACATTTATCCAAAAAGGAAAGAGAGAAGCAGCTTTTTATTTATTTTTTTTAACTGCATACCACACAGCACTGTTGAAGACACACATTACTAGGGAGGAAAATCACAGAAAAGGAAGAAATTCATGTTCAAGCAGTGATAATGGGATTTTATGTATCTATATCCTCTTACACAAACCAGGAACTGCCTTGATCCCTCAGTACATCAAGAGGATCTGTTTGATTACATGAAACTTCCCATCCATTTCTCTCTACATTTGGTTTTCAATCTGTTGGCCGGGGGAGGGGGGAAGATTGTAAAAATACATATATATATATAAGTAAGTGCTGATTATGGGAAAGTAAGTACACTTAAGCAGAGGTGAAGAGAGAATCTGTGATGAAGGTTGTTGGGAGAAAGATATTACCAATCAACTAGACATGCCTCCAAACCGGGAGAAGGTGCCAGTGTCTGTGGTATGTGTGTTTTGCATTTAAATTAGACCGTGCCTTCTTGGGTCCAGCCATGATCTAAAGTGGAACCACTGAAGAGTTTGGAGAAAGTAGAACTTCATGTGATATTTTGAGCCCAAACAGAGGCAGGAAATTCCCTTGGCCTCTGGAGAAAAACCAAGGTCCCTTGAGAAGTCCTCACTCAGTTTTCCATATTGAATAAGTTCTGGATGTTCAAATGATATCCTGAAACACAAGCAAACGATCTCAGCGTATCCTTAGCGTTGAGTAAAGTTCAACCAACTCAGAATTATTTTGAGACACAGCAAAAATTGCCATACATATAGGCAAAGTTAAACTCGACCCTGAACACAGAAGAGATGAAAGTCGCGATTCATAATATTTACAAGATCCTGCCTTCAATTCAACCATTGAAGTCATTCTATTAAGTTAAGCATAATAGCTTGAAGTCCCTTATTAAAATAAATACCTTGTAAGTCACACAAGTTGGCACAGTACCACCCAGAACTGTAAATCGTCTGATTAATTACCTTTCACTTAAGAGAATGAATGTGAGGAAGAGAGAACTCACATTTGTTTATTTCTTTTGTATATGCCGGCTTTGAGTGCTCTAACTCCTTTTATTGAATCCTCATGACATTTTGATAAAATGAATATTATTATGTTTTTATTTTTACTGTTAGAAGAATTGAGACTTAGGGCTAAGTAACTTGTCAATGGATTTACAGCTATTTAGAATCTGGTTTTGAATCCAAGTGAGTCTGATGCCAAACCCTGCCAGGTTTATATCCACCTATTGTTTGAAGGAGGAAAGGAATAGAAAGAGAATAGACCTGCATTGCCCATTAGAATATGAGGACATCTACAGTTTTTGATTTTCAAAAAAGTAAAAAGAAGTAGGCAAAATTTTAATAGTATATTTTATTTAATCTAATGCATCTAGTAATTTAACATTTAATTGGTATAAACATTATTAATGAAATATTACATCATTTTATTCATACTAAGTCTTTGAAATTGGGTATGCATTTTATATTTATAGGCTATTTTTATTCAGAGTAGCCACATTTCAAATGTTCGGTAGTCACATGTGGTTAGTGTTTGCCATTTGAAGAACACGACTCTAGAGAATGAATTCTTCGCAGATTTTTGCCATTCACAAATTTGGTCATTTTGAATTTTATCTTCACCTAAACCACTAATTAACATAATGAGCAAGACAAGTTCCTCAAAAGATTAAACTTAGAGTTACCATACTGACCCAACAACTCCATTCCTAGGTATACAACCAAAAGAAAGAAAACATACATCACACAACATTTTGTACATGAATGTTTGTTTCAGCATTATTCACAGTAGCCAAAAGGTGGAAACAATCCAAATATCCATCAACTGATGAGTAGATAAGTAAAATGTGGTGTAATCATACCCCGGAAAATTATTCAACAATAAAAAAGAATGAGGTACTGATACATGCTACAACATGATTAACCTTGAAAACATTATTCTAAGTTAAAGAAGCCAGTCATGAAAGGCCACATATGGTGCAATTCCATTTCTATAAAATGTCCAGAATAGGCAATTTCATAGCGACAGAATCGTGATTGCCTAGAGCTTGGCAGACGGGAGGGAAATAGAGAGGGACTGCTAACGGGTATAGAGTTTCTTTTCGGGGTGACTGATGACACATTCTAAAATTGATTGTGGTAATGGTTGCACAACTCTGTGAATACACTAAAAACCATTGAATTGTATGCTTTTAATGGGTAAAATGCATGGTATGTAAATTATAACTCAAAAAAATCTGTTATTTATATAGGGGAAAAAACCTCATCTGAACCCTCAAAAATGTATTGAGAAAGAAAAGGCCTAGAGAGAAGTTTCTAAACGGATATTTATCCACTATTTAATATTCATTAGACACCTACGTTCCTAAACCTTCTAGTCACCCTGTCTGTATCATTGTCCATTCCATGTTCCTGGTTTTACCTTCAAAGCAAGTATCCATACAACAAACCCCTAAAGGAGTCCAGCTTGGAGCCAAGCACTTTGTTAGATGAACAAGATGAGGTCCATACCTCCTAGATGCTCATGGTACAGAGAGGTAGAAAACCAAACAAATATATGCCACTGTAAATAGTCCTGTAAAGAGTTCTATATAAAGCCTCACAGGATGCTCATAGGAAAATAAGGTAAATGATGTCCATAGCATTCCTGGACCTATCAGTGCAGTCACTCTCCCCAAAGACTCTAGTAAAATTAATCTGGCATGGCTTATATTTAGTGACATGATACGAAATCATGGGGATATCATTTTCTTTTAAGTACTGACAAATCACATCTCTGTGTTTTGGAATTTTGTCAGAATTCCTCATCCTACTCATCAATCAATAGATCCCAATTCCTTCCACTTTTTAAAAGTAGGCAAAACATTTGGCAGCTCCAGTCTTGAAGACCTTTTCCCATTTCCTGAAGATTGCTCAATGAAAGGAATGTGGTAAACAAAGAGCTGTCAAAACCTAACAACACATGTGCACCAGGAAATACAGTCACCATTTTTTAGCAGTGCTGTTCATAAAGCAAACAATCCAAGTGTCTAGCAACAATAAATTAATTTAAAACTCACTGTTTTTCTATGCAAAGAAACATTACACAGCAGTGAAAATGAATGGGAGAAGCTATATACATCAATGTAGCTGAATTTCAAAAACACTGTTGAGAAAATGAGGTAAATCATACAGTGTAATAGCATATAAAGTTCAAAAATAGAGAAAATGAAATACATTGTATACTGACACACAAATGAGATATACATATATATCTCATTAACAAAAATTCAGGATAGTAATTATCTGGGGATGGAGTGTCAGTAAGGAAGAGGACGCAGTCTCTGGAAGCTTCTGGAGCACTATTGTTCCATTTCTTAGCATAGATGGTGATTTAAAAGTTGTTCATTTTATTCTGTTTATCCTGCACACGTACGTTTTTCTATACTGCCTGTATATTTTACAATGCTTACCCCCTCTCCCGCTCCAAAAAAAAAAAAAAGAAAGAAAAACACCACCAACTCAGAGTTGTTATATACCAAAAAAATGAAATAATGGATCCACATTCTAGCTGGTGATGCAGGTTCTCACAGGCACCTAGCATTTTATGCCCTTATTATTCTGGTTTGGTCATTTGTAATAGATCCTGCATTAACTGGATTCGGAAATTCGGTGCTATTTAAAATACATAGATTCTTCTGTCAGCGCGCGGCTGCAGAGTCAGCAGGGTATTTGAGACAGAGGATTCCTGGACCCTCCTGGAGCCCGCTGCTCCCCCCTGGCCCCTAACCTGGCTTCCGGTCCTGTCAGACCACCCCCAGTGAAACCTACGTCAGGACACGCTGCGTTTACTAAATCCTTGGCCATCAGAAGCTCCCACAGGGGGGCTGGTGTGGCTAGT
>PVKH010028025.1:0-12914 GCA_004027955.1 Chaetophractus vellerosus
GAGGCTGGGGGATGGGTAATAATAGCCTTTGCATGGAAAGTGCAATTCACTGGTATTTACTGCAACATACCAGCCTCTTCCTTCTGCTCTTCCCTGCATGTGGCACAGTGATCTACTAGACTCTGGAGTTTCAAAATAGTTGATTCACACAGTTCCCACATGTTTAATTGCTATTATGGTGGAGGGACTGATTCCTGGCACTTCTTAATCTGCCATCACCCTACAATCCATTGGATATACTTTCTTTTCAAGTAAACATGAACATTTATCCAGATAAACTATATGCTGGGCTATAGAACCAGTCCCATCAAATCTCAAAAGATGAAAATCTTAAAGAGTATGCTTTTTAACAACAACACAATAATTTATAAATCATTATCAATAAGTTATCTAGAAAATACCCAAATATTTGGAGATTAAGCAACACAGGTACATATTAAATAAGAAATCATAAGAGAAATTAGAAAATGGTTCAAACCAAAAGATCATAAAACATACTACATATCAAGATGTGTGAGATTTCAGCTAAGGCAGAGCTTTGAGAGAAATCTACAGCTCTAAATGCTTCTATTAGGGGACAAAAGCTTCATAAGCTAGGAAACAGGAAGTGTAAGATTAAGAAGCTGGGAAGGCTAATCTTTAGAAGGTAGAAAAGAAGAGTAAATTAAACTCAAAAAATAAAATGCAGATAATAATAACATTAAAAGCAGAAATCAATAGAATAGGAAATATACAAACAATAGACAACTTTAACAAAGCCAAATTTGTGCTTTTAAAAGATTCAACAAATTGATAAACCTTTAGCAATACAGATCAAGGAAGAAAGAGAGAAGACACAAATTATCATTATTAGAAATGATGGGATAGTCTACAGGCATTAAAAGGTTAATAAAAGAAAATTATTAACAACTTCATGCCAGTAAATGGACATGGACAAATTCCTTGAAAGAAACATTTACCAAAATTAACACAGAAGAAATAGGAAATCAGAATGACTGTTTATGTTAAATAAAATGAATTTGTGACCTAAAACCATCTCACAAAGAAAATTCCAGGCCTAGATGTCTTCACTGGTGTATTCTACTAAACATTTAAAGAAGTAATATCAATTTTTATAAACTCTTTCGGAAAATAGAGGAGGAGAAAACACTTTCCAACTCATAGTAAATGTCCAGAATTCCTCTGTACCAAAGCTTGACATGGATATACTTTAAGAGAAGAGAGTTCTAGACCACTATCTCTCATGACCATAGACTCAAAAGTCCTTAAAACAATATCAGCAAATGAAATCGAGTGAAATAATAAAACATTAATGCAACAAGGCCAAGTGAAATGAAAGGTTGGGTTAATATTGTAAAATAAACATTGTAATTCACCTCTGTAAGAGAATAGTTAACAGTAATATTGTAATATTTTTGCAGCAAAGGCAAAGAAGGTATTATATCAATTCTAAGGCACAACAATAGGGGGTATAAGGAAGTATGGGATTTGTCCTTTTGGAGTAATGAAAATGTTCTCAACTTGAGTGAGGTGATGATAGCACAACACTGTGATGAATAAGAGAGCCACCGAGTGTATGCTTTGAATGGATTGTACAAAGCATGGGATTGTATAACTTAATAAATCCTGTGTTAGAAGATGGACTGCGGTTAACAGATCAAATATGAGAACATTCCCTTATTAGCTATAACAAATATATAATACTAATACAGGGTGCTAATAATCAGGTAGGTTTGGGAAAATACACCAAATATAAGATATGGGATATAGCTAGTAGTAATATTTTGATGATGCTCTTTCATAGTTTGCAACAAATGTTTCACAACAGTGCAAGGTATTGGTAGTGGGATGATGTATAGGAACCCTGTAGGATGATATACATGTTTATTTTGTAAGTTCACAACTTTACTATACACTTACTGTTTATGAATGTTCATTGTATGAATTGATATACTTCAATAAAATTTGAAAAAGAGAGAGAATAAAAGAGAAAACCCATATGATTTTCTCAATAGACAGAAAAAAATCTAACAAAATTAAACACATATTCATGATAAAATACACACAAAATGCACACAAACCCTTTCCAGAAACTAATAAGAGAAGGAAATTTCCTCAATTCAAGAAAGGATATTCATGAATATGATAGCTAGCATAATAATTAATGGTGCGGGGGCGGCTGTAGCCCAGTGGATAGGGCCCCGGTTCACCACATGGGAAGCCCCAGGTTCGGTTCCTGGGGACCTCTCCGGGTGGGCAGACCGCCTTGAGGATGGCAAGCCACCGTGGGTGGGGCAGAACCGCCGTGGGTGGGGCAGAGCTGCCGTAGGCAGGGCAAAAAGCCACCACGGGCAGGGCAAAAGCCGCCACGGGCAGGGCAAGTCGCCCACGAACGGAGCAGAGCCGCCCGCGAACGGAAGCAGAGCTGCCTGCGTGGTGAGCTGACTCGGCGTGTCGCCGCAACGGGGGGAGACAGAGCAGACACAGAAGAACGCAAAAATGAACACAGCAAGAACAAGCAGAAAGGGGGGGGATATGTAACAACAACAAAAAAATTAATGGTGCAATATTGACTACTTTGCCCTTAATGTCAGGAAGGAAGCCAAGATGTTCAGTCTCACCATTTTTACTCATCCTTTTATTGGAGGTTCTAGCCAGAGCAATAAGGCAAGAAAGAAGAAGACATAAAGTTTGAAAGGAAGAAATTTATTCTGTTTTATTTGTAATCAACATGATTGTTTATATAGAAAATTCTAAGAAATCTTCAAAACACTGCTAGAACTAATATGTGAATTTAGCAAGGTTGAAAAATACAAGGTCAGTACACAAAAATCAATTGTATTTCTATTACTAGCAATGAACAATTAGAAAATAAAACAAAAGAACAATAGCAATTATAATAACATCAAAACACAAAATATTTGGGAATACATTTAATAAAAATTGCGCAAGGTCTCTACCCTAAAAATATAAAATAGTGTCTAGAGGACTTAAAGAAGGCTCCCAAAGTAGAAAGTTATATTGGATTAAAAGACTCAATATTGTAGGATATCCTTTCAAAATCCCAGTGGATTATTTTCTTTTTACTGGAAATCAACTGGCTGAGCTTAATATTTATATGGAATTTCAAATGACCTGGAATAACCAAAGCAATTTTTGAGAAGAACAAAGTTGCAGGGCTTACACTATCAGATTTTAAGATTTATTACAAAGCTACAGTTATCAAGAGAGTATGGTAATGGTGGAAGAATAGACAAACAAATCAATGGGACAGGATAGAGAGTACCGTAATAGACCCAATTGCTTTTCCATAAAGTAGCCAAGGCAATTCAAAGAGGCAAAGGAAAGTCTTTTGAGCAAAAGGTGCTGGAACACCTGGATAACCATCTGGGGAAACGAGCCTTGTCTCCTATGTCCCATAATCACAAAGTTAGAGATGGGTCCTAGACCTAAAGGCATATGCTAAAGCTTTAAAGCTACTAGTATATTTGTGACTTTGAGCTTGGCAAAGATTGTTAGACTGGATACTAAAAGAATAACCACAAATCAAAATACTAATAGATCAGACTTCATCAAAATTTAAGATTAGTGCTTATGGAAAGACACCATTAATGAAATGAATAAGTGGGCCACAGGCTCGTAGAAAGTATTTGTAATATATATATTTGACAAGGACTTGACTATATAAAGAATGTTTACAACTCTACAATAAAATGACAAACAATCCAATAGAAAAATAGCCCAAAGACTTGAACAGACTCTGGTACACAGAAGCAAATCATTACATTATTAATTAATCAATTATGGGGATAGGAACCATATTTCTAGCTTCCGTGTTTAGACTACTTCATATTAAAGAAAAAAATAGTGCAGCATACCAAGTGGCTACTGTAAAGGGTTCAGGATGCTAGAGCTTGCTTACTCCCAGGATGTAATTCTAAACCTTCATTTGAGCAATTTAGAAGCAGACAGATTTTCTGTGGTGCTGAAAAAGGCCACTGCTGACCACACAGAGGCAGGGAATGTGACCTCAGCAGGAAGTGCCTCTAGGCTCCAGCACCCCTCCTCACTTTTGTAACTTTACCCAAGTACTTCCCTCAGTCCTTCAAGTCCTTTCTTCCAGGGACATGCTTTTCAAGGTTAACCTCTGAGGCACCAGTCCATCCATTCTCGCTTTCCTTTCTAAGGCATTTTCAGCAGTTTCACCATTCTTTGAGTTCCCTGAGGGCAGGATAGGGCTCACCTATCTAACACAATGGGGAATGCCCACTGTTTCTGGATTAACTGTAGGTATTTAACAACAGAGAGGCAGCCATCCTCATTTTCATCAGCGACAGCTGGCAGCCTTACGCAAGCACTTTGACGTAGCTGCATGAACTACAGAATTAAATCTGCAACCACAAAAGAAAGAAGCTGATTTCTCATGGCCCTTTTGTAATTTCAGAAAGGTTTTGGGAAGTCTCTAAATTGAATTTAACTGTGCAGCACAGGCTGAACTTAAAACCCTCATCTGTTTTGAGTCACCCCTCCCTCCCATGCACTGTACACGCACACGGGGTCTGGATCCCAAGGGCTTTGGCTCTGGACATATGCTCTGTGTGAAAGGCCAAAGAGCCCAAGAGGGCTGAGATTACTTTACTGCCTGCATCACCACATTCCTTTTGTTTGAATTCACTGAGATGAAAACCACTGAGTGGTGGTAGAACGCACTACACATCAGGCCACAAAAGTGGGTGGAATGGGCACTGCCCCACAAGGAATGTCGGCATTATTATTTAAGAATATAAACAGGAAGATGGGGAAAAGTGGATATTTCTCAACAACAATATGCATAAAATTTCTTATTTCAAAATGAGGGTGTAATTGGCACCTACCTCTAAGCCATACCCCATGATTATTTGTTATTTTAATTGGTGTAATGGCATTGACTGAGACAGTTATCTCATTGGCATTCAGTGAACCTTGCTGAGCAAAAGGGAAGTATATTTACTAACCAAAGGAGGCTAATTGTTGTAACAAAACACTGATATATGGAGGATGTTTAACACAAGGAAAGTTAATTTCTTTCATCACAGTCCAACGAGGGTCAGCAGGGGAAGGGGTGGTAGGGGTGGGGTGGGATATGTTCTTCTCTACATAGTCATGCAGGGATGGCTTCTTCCATGGAGTGGCTCTGCCATCTTCTAGTGTTTATTATTTGCTACATTAGGCTTGTGAATAGGGAAAGAGAGAGCTCATGGAGATCCAAGCAGGTTTTAGGGGCCAGGTCTAGAAATTCATACATTCCATGAGCCAGTCACTTGGCTTCAACCAGTTTCAAAGGAACCTGGAAAATGTAGTCTACTTTTAGGCCTAGAAGGAGAAAGAAAAGAGCTTTGATGATCATGTAGCCTTGGGCCTGCTAAGTACATAACAGTAGGAGGCAACAATATAAATTCTATCTATACTAAGATACTTCAATATCTCCTGACAAGTGGGGAAAAGACTATGCTCCATCCTAATCTTCCCAGGAGGTGTTGGTGTGGCCTCTGGGATGTTATATGTGGACAGTGGCCTGTTCTTTTTTGTACCATCTCTGTGACCAACACTTATTTCTTGAACTACAATTTGATGACTGGCATTACTTATATAAATGGTCCCACAGAAAATATTTTAGCAGCACTGCTAAAATCATACATATTTTGAGGACTATGCAAAGCTTTTAGCTGATCCTGACACAGCCTCAGAAACAATAATGAGACTTCCAAACTATTGTTTTAGTGTTCCATTTCTCTAATATTATAAAACTAAGCAGAGTTATTAGTCAATATATCCTATTGTAATTAAAATCAAAGATAGAAAAGATCAGAGATCTGTAGCTTACAACCATGGTTAAAGAAGCATCATTCTTTGGAGTTAATTTATTTGCCACTTTAAAAGGCAAGTACCTAAAAAGTATGACCTATTAAGCTAGAGATCATCTTAACATGGGTTCATTTCTTATTCCCTTTATTAAATGAAAACTAACACCTAGAACTAAGTCCAAAGCACCTTTTGGGTATCAGGCCCTCAATAGGTGGAGGTGGTAAGAGACAGAGAGAAGTAGGTCTAGGCATGGCTGGGAGCCTTTGGTGGCATGAGCTTGCGTGTGCCAAGGCCCTTGCAAAAGGTGGAAAGGGAAAGAACAGTTTCTGAAGGAGAGCCCTTAGGTGCTCTGTTAGGTGCTTTGGGGCAGGCAGCATAGGCCTTTCCAACTGGACTGACCTCCCTTGGTCTCAACGCCATGTCTAGGTTAAGGACTAATGGATTCTTTACGCTCAACTGGGTTTGCATGGTTGATAAGACGTCTAAATACTTTAGGCACTGTTTTAGGTCAGGTCTCAGTCAAACCATCTTGAAGTTTTCTTGAAGATTCTTAATCAAAGGACTTACATGGAGCTGGATAATGAAAAAAGTAGTTACATTGGTGGCAACTAGAAATCTGAGGCACCATCCCTTCCTGACAGAGCTGCCACTCCCAGGAAAGTCACAATTTTATTTCTTCATGAGATATAGTATTCTGGTCCAAGGGCATTTTTAATTCTCGCTGCCCTGCATATTGTATTATGTCACTATTGTCACAGGTTCTGGCCTGTGAATCCCTATGTGTTTAATTGCAACAGCATGAGGCAGAATCTTTATTGAATGTGTAATCTGATGCCACTAATGTGATGGTGTTAGGTGCATAAAGTGTTTCAGATAGTTGGACTTTTTTCCCCTTTAGAATACATTACTTCATTGGGAGTTTGGAAAGTTGCCCAATAATTTTTTAGAGCTTAGGGGGAATTTCTCACATTGCCATAAGTGCCCTTAGGACTTCTTGCAAATAGAAGCCCCTCTTAAACAGGCTTATTATTAGAGAGTGCTCCTCTCCACCCAAGTCTTTTTGTTAGTCCCAGACAGTGTTTCTTGATGGCCTGGAGATCTGGGTGGAGGATTGTTGGAATAACAGAGGAGGGTTCCCTAACTGGGCAGAGGAATAGCTGGAACTCCGGGACAGGTATAAGAGAGGAGAAGGGTAGAAGGAAAGGTGTCTAGAAACCCCATACATGGGGGTGGTGAGGATGTAAGTGAGACAGGGGGAGAGAGCAAGGAGGGATGAGAAGATAGGAGGCTTCAAGAGTAGAGGGAAGAGACTAGAATAGAAACTTTGAGAGTAAAGGGCTCAGTGTGTTTCTATTTAAAATGAATGCAAGAAATGCAGAAATCACTCCAAAAATATGAGGCCCCATGTCATAAAATGATGCCTCAGGTTAGAGCAAAATAGGTATTCTCACTATTAGTGAGCAAGTCACATAACCTCTCTCAGGCTCAGTTTCCTCATATGCAATGGGACACCACTAGTATCTACTAAATAGAGTTGTCATGAGGATTATGGGATAATATATGTAAAGCACTTAGTACAGAACCTGCTATTATGTGACAGTGATCATAATGATAATGGTGATGATGATGAAGATGTAAGGTATTGAAGAGAATGCTAAAAGAATCAAGTCAATGAAATGCACTTAAGTGAAGCAAGAGCTAATCAGATTTAAAAGTCACTGGGAAATTTCCAGTCCCGTGGAAGAGCTACATGGTAGCTACAGTTTATTTGCAGATTTTCCACCTACCTTCCTTTCCCACAATTTCTGAACACACAGACATAAAAAGAAATAAAAGCTAGGAGAAATGCCAGCACCTGTGTGTTCTGGATATACAGTTACAGAGTTGGTTGGGACATCAAGAAATACTCTTTTATGGAAAATTGTACTTAAACATCTAAGAAAGGTGAGTGTCTATCTTATTCTTAAGGACTTATAAGGGTGTGGCTTTTCTCAACAGTTTGGTTCAGGGTTTAATTATTTAGATATTGAACTTCAACACCATTTCAATCTGGTTCTGATCTACCTGGCAATGTATTACATCTGGAGTTCTGTAAAATAATCCATAGCCTATAGGGTTGGAAGATAGGAATAACATCCATGCTATAACCTAGCTGTGCTAAACCAGGCATTTACTCTCTGTGGGAATAATACAAAGATTCCTACAGGTGAGCTTAAGGTCCTGTGTCATCTGCCTTCAATCATAGATGTTTGTTGAGAAAATGAGAATTGTGTCATGCCACAATGCAGTCCAGCTGTCTGAAGAACCTCCAGGGAAGAGAACGGAGACAATAATGCAAAGCAGGTGGCGTTCAAGGTGACTCATGCAGAGAGCTCTGGATTGGTCCATCCTTGCATCAAAATAGCCAGAAAATAGTTGAAATTCCATAGTAGAAGTTCAGTCTGTACAGTCTCTTTGGTACTGCTGGACTGGGGGGGACACACTCACCCATGGTAGATCTGAATATGAACCCAGCTAGAATGGGAGCCTACTACTGCTTCTGTCAACAATTCCAGGCCCTCAGCAACTCTGTGGAGGTCCACTGGACTCTCCCAATTTCCCACCCACCTCTTAAGCCCAAGGACTCAAATCAGAACCCAGGGCTATGATGGGAGCCTGACTCATGACTGTAGGCAACCCAAATATGTCTTTCTAGATATTACATGCCATATTTCATATTCCTGATAATCCACTCCAGGGCAATCGTCCCCCAAACAAACAAATAAGAGAAGAGCACACCTCTGCTGACTCATTTGCATCATGTGTTCTGACATGTGGATCTTAATTGGTTCTGAATCTCTCACTCTTGATGTTTAAATTGTATAGTTTGTTTTGGATCCTTAAGCATATAAGTTGCACCTGGTTAGGGAGGCAGATGTCATATCTCTTTTATCTTTATTCCTCCAATGCCTTAAACAGTGTTTGCACTATAGGTGAATGCCCAATGCTTGTTAAGCAGGTAAATAAATATGGCATTTTTTAAAAAAGCATTTATCTTTTTGCATATGCTGATTTTATTTCAGATGGTAGACTAGGGGCTTCAATTCACCAATCTGCTTACACACAGCTGGATGTAATACCCTTGGCTTTCCCAGTACCATCTGCTGGCTAAGTCATCTCCTGAAGGCCATGAAGCACAAAGGGAGCATTGGGAAAAGGGGAAGGGAGGTGTGGAAACTGGACAGGGAGAGGTGTTTAAAGGAAATGGTGTACATTAGTAGATGTCACAGAGATTTGTTTCTTTTTCTTTGAGGATTTACTCTAGTGATCAAGCTCTGCTTTCAGGGTTGTTTTTTTGTTTTTTGTTTTTTCCCAAAAAGCACGTGGAATATTCATCATTTGCTATGGGGGCTGCTTTGTTGGCAGAGTTTTCCTTCTCTTCAGATTTGTATTCAATTTTAGACTTGAAATATTAAAAGGGACAACACCTTGAAGTTGAGGGTAGAAAAAAGCACAAAGCTTAGGTTGAGGAGGGAGTTGTCAACGTAATTTCTCCAAAGCAATCTTTCCCCCACTTCTCACTCCTGGAGCAACCACCTCAAGGAAGTGTGAGGAGCGAAGGCCTCAAGCACTCTGTGCATGTGGTGGGGAAACGCAAAAGATCTGGGCTCTTGGCATGCTGTTTTAGGCCACGTTTTGGAGCTAGTGCCCAGAGAGCAGGCCCATGGTGTTCTTGATTCATTGACGCTCCAGTCCACAGGGGGAGGGGTGGAGGGTGTATCCTCAGTGTTAAGGCTTTGGATGTTACCACCTAGCAGGGAAACCCAATATGATCTACACACGTAGAAGACTCACTAAACCCTCACTGATTAATTCCAGACTACCACTGCCCTTCCCAGGCAGAGATGTAAATCTTCCTCAAAAATAGTTTTGGAGATGGGGAATGTTAGGAAGTGTTTAAAAAGAGGGAAATCTGTTTTGGGGGCAGGGGCTGGTAGGAGAGATCTATTTATTTTACAATTAACTATGCCATAAAGGGTCTTTTATGATGCTTTTGTTAGGGTGCCTCAAATAGAAATATAAGATACTTATTATCATTTGCCTTAAACTAGTGGAAAAGCAAGGGACAGAGAGAGAAGTCACTGGGAAATGACTCCGGTAAAATTAAAGTCAGTGAATTAGTAAACAAGTGTTTATGGAGATTCTACAGGGAATAATAGAAAGTTGTATTCTGTTCTCCAGAAAAGGCATATTCATTTTAGTTGGGATACTGCTAGCTTCGGTAACAGACAAACTCCCCAATTTCATTGGTTTTCACAAGAAACTTTTCTTTTTGCTCCTGTAATAGTCCAATGTGTGTATCACTGGTTAACAGACCAAAGGCAGTAGAAGACACAGCTGCTCCACTGTCATTGAGGGTCAAAGCTGTCAGTGGCCCTGTCCAAGGGCACCCAGGACATCAACAGAGTCAATGGATGGGGACAGAGGGAGGATGGAGAAGGCATATCTGCTTCTGACACATGACATTTCTGCTCTTATTCTGCCAATGGGTACTCATCACACAGCCCCACCCATGTGGGAGCTGGCTGAGAATGTAGTCTGTGGTGTGGCAGCCACTTCCTGGCCAAGACTCTCTACTCTGAAAGGGGGAGCTTGGACCCATCGGAGGCCAGTTAGTCAACTCTATCATGAGAAAATTAGGAAATATGTTAAAATGGAGGGTGTTTTAGTCAGCCAAAAGGGTGCTGAGGCAAAGTACCAGAAATCTGTTGGCTTTTATAAAGGGTACTTATTTGGGAGTAAAAGCTTAGTTACAAGTCCCTAAAGAGTTCAGCTCATGGTACTGTAAGAGGTACTTTCTTGCCCAAGTCAGTTGCCACATGTTGGAGCAGGATGGTGGGCTTCTCTACAAGAGTTTAGCCTACCTGTCTCTCAGCTATAGGCTGGGCATAAGGTTTGTTTGTTTCTGGGCTCAGCTGCAAACTATCAGGCAAATGACTCCTCTCTCTTCCCAGGGCCTCAGGATCAAAGTTCTCTTCTCTGCTGTGTCTACAGAGCTCTCTCTCTTCCTGTGTCTTTATCTGTGTGTCTTCTTGAGTGCGTGTCTGTTTCTATCAGCCTGCCAAGGGGGCAGAGACTCAACACTGAGTCACACCCTACTGACATGGTTGAATCAAAGCCCTCATCTTAACATAATTTAATCAAAGACATCTCAGCTGAATCTAATACAGTCAAAGGGTATTACAACCAGAGGAACAGATCCGTTTACAAACATAATTCTTTCTTTTTGGAATTCATAAATACTATCAAACTGCTTTAGAGGGTGTAATGAAGTTGAGTTTAAAAAGCCATTTTAAGAGTTCTGGCCCTGCCGCCCAGTAGTTGGATGATTTAATCCCTTTGAACCACAGTTTCCCATCTATAAAGTCATGGTCATAATAACAGTTCACAGGATTGCAGTGAAGACTAAACATAAAGCTAAATGTGAGGTGTTTTGTAAACAACAAGGGGATACCTGGTGTTTCTGCTGCTGTGTGTAAGGGGAGTTAATTTTTTTTTCTTTAATAAGATTTATCAAATATTTTTGAAGACTTATACTTTAAAGTCACTGGTTAATACATGACTAAAGAAAAACATGTTTGTCTTAAGTTTATATTATATTTCTTCATTATTATATTAGAAAAGAATAGTATATTTTTAAAAGTAAAATTTGGAAATTTGGAATTGGGGTAATGGAAAAAACCTGGTTTCTTATTCCAGTTCTGGCTGTGGCCAGCTGGCTGACTGCAACCTAGTCACTTTATTTGTCTGGGCTTTAATTTCTTCATAGGCAAAAAAAAGAGTGGCCCTTTCCCAGTTGTAACTGGATATTATGATGAGGAAAATCATCTAAATGACTCATTCACATTATCACATTACTAATCATGAGGTCATCAGTGGAGAATTAGCACAAAACATGAATTTAGGGGTAACACATTTTCACAGTTTCAGGATAAAAATGATTCAACCTCTAATCTCTTAGTGAAATGACTACTATATTTACACAAGTCAAATGTTTAAAAATCATAACATTTGCCCCCCAATTTTCTCCCTGGTGTTGCTTTTACATTTTTCCTTTTGAGTTTATGTGTGTGCAAATAGTGTATAAAATATAGCTATGACTAGGTAAGCATGATTTCAATGGCAAGTGAACATGAGACTTTTGATGAAATAAATTTCCCCCCTCATAAGTTGGATATAAATATTTGGAAAGAGTTATTTAGACTAGACAAACATCTTACATGATCGAACTGATTTAAATTTTAAGAAACAAATATTCTTAATTTCTTCTCTAGACTCTACTGATTTATAGGCAAAGCTTGGGGTTCAGAGGTGAAGTAACCACCCAAGGCAGCTGCAGAATCCTAGAAGACACTGAATAAATAGTCGATGAGGACTGTAAAATATGTCAGCAAATAACAATCAGTAGTAATACTTAATTTTAGTTTCTGGTTTTCTAAACTGGTAATGGTAAGCATCTAACTATTTAAAACATATTTTATTCATTTAAACCCATAATCATTGTGGTGGTTTGAAGCTGTATGTATCCCAGAGAAACATATTCTTAGGTTTAATCCATTCCTGTGGGTGTGAATTCATTGTCAGTAGGACCCTATTGGTCAGCTTACTTCAGTTAAGGTGTATGTGACCCAGCCCAATCAGGATGGGTCCTACTCTTATCTCCATAGTCCTTTTTTGTTCTTGTTTTTGTTTATAACTACTCAGTTTACTTTATTTTTTATATATATATATCTATATATATTTTTAGGATACATTGATTACATAAATGTTACACAGAGATTCCAGGGGTACCCATATGCCACCCCCCCACACACCTCCCACAACTTCCCACATACATATCCCTCATCAGTGTGGCATAACGCCTGTGATAGATATACACATTTTGGGGCTTTGCCATCAAGCATGGATCGCAGTTCACACTGTAAACGACCCTCTCTCCCACACAGTTCTGCATGATATATGATGATATAAAATGGCCTATATCCTCCATTGCAACATCACCCATGACAATTCCCAAGTCCCCAAAAAAA
>PVKH010028026.1:0-12922 GCA_004027955.1 Chaetophractus vellerosus
CCCTCACCCTGCTCCCAAAGTGTCCAGTGACCCTGGCTCCACATAATTTTGCAATTTCTTCCTTTGCATATATCACAAGTCTATAGCAGGACACCAACAAGTCCATTCTAGTCCATAGTTCTTCCCCCAATCCCATGGAGTCTGGGATGGTGATGTCCCCTCCAGCACCAAGTGAGAGGGGGCCCACATCCCATGGATATGATGGAAGGGACCATCCTGCCCGCAGCTGCAGGCTCTCTGGATTCCCCTGCATAGCCGTCGTCCATCATCAACTCCCAATTAGGTGTCCTGGTTGAGTCCATTGAACTGTAGCATAGGAGTTACAGGTCCACAGAGTTTCTGAACCTAGTTGGCACATGGTCAGCCCGTAGTCTCTGGTCTATGGAAGTACACCTAAAACTCTGGCATCAAATATAGGTTTGAATAGAAGAGACATTTGGACCATGTGCAGTGAAGAGATATTTGGGTCATTTTCTGTCACTCTCAGGAGCAAGAATTCCAAGTTAGGACCCACTAGTAAGGCACCAAACTCTGGGATTATCTGCCCTGGTATAGGACCTGGATATCTCCAAAGCCACCTGGAGACCCTCTGTTTGGGGTGATATCCATATTGGAAGCCTAGGATGTCCTACTGGGATTTGCATAAGTGTTACCTCTGGGTTGCCCTCCCGACTCACTTTGAAGTCTCTTAGCCCTATGAACTCATTTGTCTTCACCATTTCCCCCTTTTATTTGAAGTCTTTTCTCAGTTGTACTGCCCGTAGACAAGAGCCCAACCACTTGAGCCACATCTGCTTCCCTCATTGCTTTTTATAATTTTTGGTTAGTGGACCACTAATGGCAAAATTAGGCTTGGAAAATGGCTTGGAAAATGGCTAAGAGGAAAAGAAAGGTATTCTCTCTTAAGCCTTCAATTAGACTCCAGAATGTGTTACCTAAATCTTGGTAAACTTTTGAGGTGGAGCATTCTTTAACATATTACACAATACTTAATATTGTATTTAAGAAATGGTATAGCAATCAGTATTGTTCTTATCAAAGCTATTTAAATAGTTAATATCTTCCATTAATTCCCCTGGAATTCCATCTGAATTCCCTTGGGAGATTCAAGGAAAGTGATGTGAGGAATAATAACTTACAATAAATATGCAATAAAAGCTGGAATTTATTATGAAGTACTGGATGTAATTAATATTCATAAAGTACCACATAAATTTATGAAAATAAGTTTTTAGACATCTTTTTTAAAAATAAAAATATTAATTTCGTGGATAATCTTTGTAAATTTGAGGTCAATCAACAAATAACAGAGAAGGTTGAGATTCAGAATTAATCACAGTCCAAAAGGCATGCTAATAAAGTGGCTATCATTGCCACAGCAACAACACGTGGGGTTAGGTTACTGTATCTTCCAGGTTTCATTTAGCTTTACCTATATTAATGTAGTTGAAGAAAATGACCAAGGAATAATATAAAAAAAGCAAAAATGAAGTTTATGGGTACTCAATATTGCATGCACGCTTGATAATTTGAAACATACAAACACAATTTAAGGTGCTCTTATATTAGAGAAGTAGGCTTTCAAAAATCAAAAGCTATTAGTAAAATTCAATAACTTCAGTATCAATTTACATTCATAAAAATTGGAAAATTGTATAAAGGCAGAGTTTTATATTAAAAACTCACAGTGGTTTGAGAATGATGTATTTGGTTACAAGATGAACACAGGTGAAATAATAGATTATTGGAATAAGATACAAATATTCTAAGACACCTTTAACCTGTATAAATTGATTGTAGTTGGCACTTTATTATTAGGTTATCACAGAATTTTAGCATTACATCAGATCTGAGAAGTACTTTTTGTATGTACTTGGTATATCCTTTTTAGTTTACTTTTATTTAATTTATTTATATTTATTTAATTATATTTCATTATAAAATATTCTTTGACCCCATATCAGAGTCTTATTCCCTGGAAATGACAATTGTCAATAATCTCCTATCATACTCAATATTTCAGAAATATTTTATGCAAATATAAGTATATCTCTATATATGTGCACATAAATATATGTGTGTGTGCACATGTGTATACCATATCTAATTTTTGTTTTTAGCACAAAAGGATGCACATTATATAAATTTTTCTGTACTTTGTCTTTTCCTCTTTTCAACATATATTTTAGAGATCTTTTAGCATGAACAACACACTTAGAGTTACATCATATGCTTTAACAGTAGCAAACTACCCCATTGTATTTTGGTGCCATAATTCATACGCATAATTTCCAATTTATGGACATATTGGTAGTTTCCTGTTATTATTCTACTATTTCATAAATCTAGAACTATACTTTTATAGAATATAATGAATTACATTGTTTTTATTATCTTTTATAAAATGTGGCCATTTGAATTTTATTTAATAAAATTTATAGCTTCCAGTTCAATTTCAACCTTCTCAAAATATTATTTTATTCCAGAGTAGAGGATAATGGCATCTAAGTGTATCAAAAATAGCCTCTTTTATCTTTAATTATTAAAAGTCACTCCAAGTTTCATTTTATAGTCTTGAAAATGTTGATTAAATTAAGTGCACACATAGGAAATTACCAAAATATATCAACTGCTAGATTTGCCACTAAGATCTATTGAGATGTCTGGAAAAAGTAGGTATGTTGAATAACTAAGAAAAACTACCTGCTGAGCAATCACTTTCATAAGATAATTTAAAACTTTGGATTATATTTAATAGCACATGTTCTGTGATCCTACCAGCAAATGTTGCGCATGATTTTTCAATGGCAGAAAAATTGCTTTAAAATAAAATGATGCAGGCAGTGTCCTCGTTCAAGTTTTCATTAAAAATCATAAGTGTCAGAACCAAGTTTTGTGCTATTGGGACCTTTCTTTGAGCCAATACTCACCCAATGAGCAAATAGTTGTTCAGCAATTTGACTTATCATTGTTCATTCTTCATCTTGTCTTGTTTGGATATTATCGAGGATGGTTCTAATTAACACAGTAAACAGAATATATTCTGCATCTATGAAATGTCAATAGGGAATTTGTTTAGGAGAAAAAGATAATGATTTGGACATAATTTCTTCTTGATCCTTCACCAGCTCTTGGTGACCGCTTTTATTCTGTTACGCACAAAGCACTCCTTCTCTCCAATTCTATGATTTTTGGGGAGATAGAGATCATTGACCTAAAATTTTAGTAATTTGACTCAATTTTTTTGGAAATTATGGTAGCATTTTCTTGACTCCTTTCTTTATATTTGATCTAAGAATGACAAATTTGTGCTACTATCATATCTACATATTATTTCAGTGTCCTTGAATATGATATTTCTAGGTCTGGCTGGAGAACACTATGGACTTTAAAAAGAAATATGTTCTGTTATTTGATTTTTAATTATTTTTTGCTTCAGTTTTCATTTGATTCTTACTGTGTTTCCAGTAGAGACAGAAGCAAACAGATGATCATTTCTTCTTTCTCTATGTTCTCTATTAATATTACTGTATCTTTTAAGCTGGGATCTCAGGTTTGCTTATCATTATATTCTTAAAATAATTTGTTTTACCCTTACCCACATATCCTACCATGACCTACACCCTGCACCAGTGACCGTCCACTGCCATAGTTGCCAAAAGAACCCTCCCACAATTGTTGTCTGAACCACAGTCCTCAGCTGGCCCAGAGTTCACCTGCTCCTTTCTCCAGCCCTCCCCCAAGCTCCATGGATAGCTGAACTCATCCCCAAACCCCACTCACGTTCACACTCCAGAACCATCAAGCCCACTCACATCTCTGCACCATCAGCCCCTTATACTGCCAAACCACCACCCATACACATTATCAGAGATTCTGCCCAGATTGAGCTTACCACTCTCTACTCCCTTTCTATCTTCTGATAATCTATCTTCCAGACTCTACCTCTGTGAGTCTGCTCAATATCCTTAGTTTATATCAATGAGATCATGCAATATTTATTTTTTAGTGAATGGCTTACTTCACTCAACATAAGGTCCTCTAGGTTCATCCATTTTGTCACATCTGTCAATACTTCATTCTTTCTTACAGCTGAGTAATATTCCATCATATGAATATATCACATTTTGTTTATTCATTCATCTGTTGATGGACTTTTGGGTTGCTCCCAATTTTTGGCAATTGTGAATAATGCCACGATGTACATTGGTGTGCATATACCTGCTCATATCCCTGCTTTCAATTCTTCTGTGTATATTCCTAGTATTGGGATTACTGGATCATATGGAAGTTCTATACTTAGCTTCCTGAGGAATCACCAAACCATCCTCTACAGTGGCTGCACCATTCTTCATTCCCACCAGCAGAGGATGAGTATTCCTATTCCTCCACATCCTCCCCAACACTTGTAGTTTTCTGTTTTATTAATAGCAGCCAGTCTAAGTAAGTGTAAGATGATATCTCATTGTAGTTTTGATTTGCATTTCCCTAATACCTAGTGATGCTGAACATCTTTTCATGTGCTTTTTTGTTATTTGTATTCCCTCTTGGGAAAAGTGTCTATTCAACTCTCTTGCTCAATTTTACAATGGGTTGTTTGTCTTTTTTATATTCAAGATGTAAGATTTCTTCATAAATGCTAGATATTAGACTCTTATTACATGAGTGGCTCCCAAATATTTACCCCATTGAGTAGACTGTTTTTTCACTTTCTTGACAAACTCCTTTGAAGCACAAAAGTTTGTAATTTTGAGGATGCCCAAATTACCCATTTTTTCTTTCATTGCTCATGCTCCGGGTATAAAGTTTATGAAATCATTTCCTATAAGATCTTGTAGGGAGCTCCCTATATTATCTTCTAGGAGCTTTATAGTCTTGGCTGTTATATTTAAGTCTTTAATAGGGTTGTAAAGGTGATCTTCTTTCATTCTTTTGAATATGGATATCCAGTTCTCCAAGCACCATTTGTTGACGAGACAATTCTGTCCCAGTTAAGTGGGCTTGTTGGCCTTGTTGAATATATTTTCTCCCAATCTGTTGGTTGTCTTTTTATTTCATTAATAATTTCCGTTGATGTATAAAAGTTTTTACTTTTTGTGAAGTCAAATGTATATATCATTTCCTTCAGTATTCATGCTTTTGGTGCCATAGCTAACAATTTATTTCCAAATCCCAAGTAATGAAGATATTCCCCTATGTTAACTTCTGAAAGTTTATAATTTTAGTCTTGATATTTAGGCCCTTGGTCCATTTTGACTGGGTTTTTTTTTTAAATAGTGTGAGGTAGGAGCCTAGTTTCATTATGTTGCATGTATATATTCAGCTTTCCCAAAACTACTTGTTGAAGACACCATTCTTCCCCCAATGAGTGGACATGGCACCTTTGTCAAAAAACATTTGACCATATAGTTTTGGGTCTATTTCTGGAATTTCAATTCTGTTTCATTTGTCTAGCTGACTGTCTATATAAATAAAGAGTGAAAGAGAGAAGAAAAAAAATATATAAAGAGTGAAAGAGAGAAGAAAAAAAAATACTAATGACACACACAAAGAAAGTGCACCAGTGTCCTGTCTGTCTACGTTTCTCATTAAATGCTGATAGGAAGCCAGAAGCTGCTACTACCATGGCCAAAACCTAAGCCAGCATCTGCTCATTCTTAAGGGATCCACCAGATGAAAAAAAACATTAAGAAGTATGAACAAAAACAAGGTTTCCAATTATGAGTATTTTTCTAAAAGTGGTATTGATAGGTCAATGGATTTATGTATTTAAAATATTCAGAAGTATGTGTACATTATTTTGAAAGAGCCAGAAGATATTCACCTTGCCACCAGAAATGTATGCAAAGGTATTTGGTTTAGCTTTTCAGGAATTGTTGGGGATTGAATCATGTCCCCAGAAAAAGGCATGTTCAGGTCCCAACCTCCCAACCACTGTGGGTATGAAACATTTGTAAATAGAAACTTTGAGGATGCTATTAGCTGAGTTGGCCAAAATTGAATGAGGGTGAGCCTTAAACCTATATGGCTAAAGTCCATGTAAACCATGGAAAATGGACACATTGAGAAACCAAGAGGAGTAGCCAGAAGCTGGAAATCAACAGAATCCAGAAGAGAAATTACAAGATGCCACCATGTGCATTGCTGTGTGATAGAAGAGCTGAAGAACCCCAAAGATTGCCTGCCAGCCAGAAGAAACCAACCCTGGGAGAAAACAAGATGACTTGCCTCTGAAACTGTGAGCCAAGGAAACTTTTATAACTTTTCCTGTTGGTCTTTTGCAAAATATGAACTCCTTTTTCAACACAATGAACTGACCAGGAGCTGGGTTCAGGCACATGGTGTTTCATCATAACCACCAGGTACCCTGGAGAACTTGTGCTGGAATTTTGCACCCTCTTAATTCTAAACAGCAGATATAATCCAGGCTTATTTAAATTGTTTGGAACATTTTCTTCTTAAGAACAGGGAAAGTGATGCCAAAATTATAACTTTAACTTGAACATTTAACTTAAGAAACTATTTCAGCAGTATGTATTTGCTTTAATTTAATTTTGTTGTTTCTCTCTTTATATATGGTATTTTTAAACCATAACATGTATTATTTTTTTTTAAAGATTTATTTATTTTATTACATATCTCCCCTCCCCCCCCCCCCCCCCCCCCCCCCCCCGTTGCGGCGACGCGCCGAGACTTGGTCACTGCGCAGGCGCGGCTTTCCCCGCTTGTGGGCGGCTTCTGCTTTCATCACGGCCGGCTTTTCAGTTCGCGGGTGGCTGGCTGTGCTCGATTTGCAGGCGACCTGCCCTGCCCGTGGCGGCTTTTGCCTGTCCGTGGCAGCTTTTTGCTCTGCCCACGGCGGTTCCGGCCTGCCCACGGCGGCTTGCCATTCTCAAGGCGGTCTGCCCGCTAGGAGAGGTCCCCGGGAACCGAACCCAGGGCCTCCCATGTGGTTTCCCAGCGAGCTCTTTATCCACTGAGCTATCTAGCCGGGCCCATAACATGTATTATTGATGGCATCTGTCAGCTATTAGAAAGGATCAGAAATGGGAATTTTTTTCAAAAGTTCTTTATCTGATGACTTCATCAGATATTTATAAAATCCAGGCATTTTAATATCCAGAAAACTATGACTTAAGCCCTGAAATAAACACACACACAGAGACAATATAACCATGTAAACACACAGAGAAAATATAACCATCATATGGTATTTGTTTTAGCAGCTAGGACACTAAAACAGAGATTCATCATTTGGTCCTATGAAAAAAATTGCTGGGGCATTACTATTCCTCTCTATAAATTTTGTTTTTACATTTTATTAAGTCATAATAATAATTCTTCCTGTATTTTGCTTTGTTGTAATTTTCTGGTTCCTTCTCCAGTCTCAAAATGAATAGTTAGCTCAAATGATTTTCTTTGTAATAATATCACTATTAATATATAAATAAATAAATACTATCAATCATACCTGATTATAGTTTTCACTGTTATCTACAAGTTCTTTGGTTAGTATTATCACATGACATTTATTGATAATAATGTTAATAATTAGTAGATAATTTCTAGCTTTATCTTTGATTTATTTTTTAAACAGTAAATCAATATATTTCAGAAATGTTTTCTTTATTTTAAATATGACCATGGAAATATGTAACTTATATGTACACAAACGCACAAGTATATACAGGATACTTTAAATAATGTTTCGTTAATTTATCTGAAACATATATTATTTTGTAGGAGATCTGGAACAACTAGAATTGTGGTACGTTGCTGTAGGGAGTACCAACATGCTGACATCCTTTTGGATATTTTGCTGTTTCTTACAATATTAAAAATATACATACACTAGAAGCCAGCAGTTTTACTCCTAGATATTTATTTGAGGGAAAATTATATATATATTACTTACCTAAGCATTTTTATATCTGCTTCATTTATCATAGCCCCATAACAGAAACAACTTAAGTGTTCATTGGCAGGAAAATAGTATATTATTTACACATTATTATAACAGTACACTGCTTAGCAATTAAAGAAATTTAACTATGGATACATACTAAAGGGTTGACCCTCAAAAACACTATGTTGGGTGAAGAAAGCCAGACACAAGAATGTACATAGGGGGCCGGCTGGATAGCCCAGTGGATAGGGCGCTGGCATACCACATGGGAGGCCCCGGGTTCGGTTCCCAGGGACCTCTTCTAGCGGGCAGACCGCCTTGAGAATGGCAAGCCGCCATGGGCGGGCCAGAGCTGCTGTGGGCAGGGCAAAAAGCTGCCACGGACATGGCAAGAGCCGCCATGGGCAGGGCAGGTCGCCCGTGGATGGAGTGCAGCCAGCCACCCGCGAACTTAAAGCCGGCCGTGAAAGGACGCAGAGACCGCCCACAAGCGGGGAAAGCCGCGCCTGCGCAGTGTCCACTCTCGGCGCGTCGCCGCAGCAGGGGGGAGGGGAGATATGTAATAAAATAAATAAATCTTTTAAAAAAAAAAGAATGTACATAGTACGTACCTATGATTTCATGTGTATGAAATCCAAAATTAGGCAAATCTAACCTATGGTGATAAAAATCAGTACCCTTTACCCCTATGAGGGAAAAGGATTGACTGAAAGGGGACAATGTGAAACTTTCTGTGGTTATTGAAAAGGTTATAGAAAACTTGACTGTGGTGATGGATTCTTGGGTGCATACAAATGAAAACTATCTTGATTTAATATGCTTAAAATACATACATTTCATGATTACAACATAAACTAAAAATTAAAGCACAGGGAGTAATAATATCTTCCTTAAAAAGGAATGAATTTTCCAATGTGGATTGTAGTTTGTTTTTTGCAATTACAGGTTAATTTTTAAATGTTCCCCAGGATCATCTGCAGACCCTGAGTAAAATTATGTTTTGCTATAATGAATGGATTCCTTAGTTCTAGAACATTTTAGTAGTGTCCATCTTCCAGCATCTGATTTGACTACTTACATGTAATGAACAGAAAATTTTAAATGAACTAAACTAAAAGGTATTCATGTTTGTATGTAACGTATGCATATATAATGTGTAAATAGATGTGTGTGTGTGTGTGTGTGTGTGTGTATAGGTAAACTAACCAGAAAACTTAACAACAACAAAAGAAAACATACTATACTAGGTGCTTTTGTAGATGTGGAAGAATTTGAACTCTCATGTTCTCCTCAGGGGAATGTGATTAGGTACAAGCACTTTGAATAACTATTTGGCATTACTTATGGAAGTTGAACGTATCAACACATTATAATTCAAAAATTCCATTCTTTGAAACATCTGCCTCCCATCTACATACATATTGTGATAAAAAAAATTATATGCAAAAATTTTCTTAGAATATTTGTAATAGCTGAAAGAAAAGAGAAAATCAAAATGCCATGAACTATAATGTACAGCCTAATTGTTATATTCATGCAATGGAATTATATAGAGCAATGAGAATGAATGGACTATGAATACAGACAGAAAGAGTCTAGAACGAAATGAATACATTGTATGAATCCATTATGTAAAGTTCAAAAACTGGCAAAACTAATTCATGCCAATAAACACCAATATATTAGTTACTTACTTTGGGAGACTATTGACTGAAATGGAGCTTTTTTTAATATATATATACTTATCCACATTTATTTGAAAGGAAAAGTCAAAGAGTATCTACAAGATAGGAGAGGCTTCTGAGTTCAGCTAATATATATCTTGACCTGGGGTCAGATTATAGAGATATGCTCACCTTGTGAAAATTCTTGAAGATACATATATATATATATATGTATACATATACACACACCAAGATATGTGTATACACACCAAGCTATATGCATATATATGTATCAAGCAAGAATATACATATGACCATATATATAAATATATATATATATCAAGAGTTACAAATCATATATATATGACTTGTTAACATCTGTATGCATTGTTTTACTTAAAAAGTAAATGCATAACTTTATGCATGATTGTTCTGTAAACCCACAACTTCCTTAATTAAAGAAAAAATTTTAAATTAAATGCATAGAAACAAAACTATATATATATATATATATTTTTGGTGAGCCCAGAGAGCAAAATAAATTCCAAACTATATTAGGATGTTGCATATGGGTTTTTGAAACAGGAAAAAAATAGCTCAGTTAAAGAAAAAAAACAATTTAGGAAACTTGTGAAAGTCCTTAAACAGAACAAAGAACAAAATGAGCAAACCACAGAACAATCTGTGATGAATTAAGAGGTGTGATTATCAAATCTCTGTTCCTAAAGTTAAAACCAACTACCAAAACAAGAATAACAAAACAAATTAAATAAACAATCATTCAAAGCAGAGAGAGATGGAGGGAGGCAAGGTGGGAGAGAGATGACCTCAAGTTCTGAGTTAGTTCTGGCTATGAAAATTAAAAGTAATAAATTCAAAGAAGCAGAGTTCTTTATTTTATTTTCAAATTTGGTAAGAACAACAGTCGTTAAAATTTTGTAATTTAAGACTGCTGCTAAAATATGCCAGGACAGTTTCATAAATATCAAACTTTTTTGCGTGCTGCCTTGGTATCCATCTTATTTTGGCTATGTCACATGCCTCAACACTGACCTTTGGCCTACTTAATAAGCAGCGTTCCAGACCTGGGGCACAAACTACTCCAGAGCCCAAACCTTCATCTGCGGCCCCTACCCACACAACTCACCCCAAACCCACAGCTCCTCCCAAATGATAAGCAAAACATTCCTGTTACCCTGGGACCTCCATTGCCTTTCCCTTTTCCCACATTTCCTTTAAACTAACCAGTCTTTGACTCATAAGAGAAA
Organism: Chaetophractus vellerosus; assembly: GCA_004027955.1. Classification (NCBI taxonomy): domain Eukaryota; kingdom Metazoa; phylum Chordata; class Mammalia; order Cingulata; family Chlamyphoridae; genus Chaetophractus; species Chaetophractus vellerosus. The sequence goes on from PVKH010028026.1 coordinate 10,839, forward strand.
TCTTCGAGTCTTACTGGGCCCCAGTAAAGGCACCAACCCACAGTCTCTCTAGCTCTGCTTGTGTGCTTCCCACCTGCTGGCTGAGCCACCCTAGCTGACAGCACTTCCCCAAGACCCTGGGGGCACCCCTCTCTCTGGGACTTGTGAGTAACAAACTATCTTTTCTCATGCATTTATGGCTTCTGTTTCCCATTGTGTCACACCTGACCTCCACCTGGATCCAAATTTAAAATCATTCCTTACTAATTCAAAACAGTCTCCTTATTTAGGTACAATTTATGATTCGTTGAACTAAACCTTTTTTTATGTTCTATAATACTCTGCCCTCAAATTTATTCTTCTCTGACATGTGTGACCTGCTTAGCATCATTTATGAATTAGGCTGCAGAGTCACCAGAAGACAATGGATAAAATTTTCCAGGAATATTCCCTATAAGCAACAAACATAGTAATGTAAACTATGGGAATGTTGACCCTGAGAAGGTGAGTTAAAAGAAAATAAACTTTGAAGAAAACATTGGTGGCTGGAAAGGGAGAGGGAAGTAAAGGTATCTGGAAAGAGTATGCGCACTTGACTGAATGACTTAAGTCCCAAACACGGTTTACCATTTCATATCCCTTTGTTGTAAAATTTTAGTTTTTTTAAATTACTGTTTCGTTTTGTTATTATTCCTTTGGGAATGTTATTTTCATAAATTTTAAAAATAAATATTTAGAGTAACATTACATGACATAGAAGCAACTTTATAATGTATGGTAAGAAAACCCTAAAACCACATTCATAAATTATGTGTTTAAATGGAGAGTAGAAGTGATTAATGGGGAAATCCCTTTGTTTTTTGGAAGTCTTAATGTACGTAAATTTTCCAAACATAAAATGATGATTGAGACTCCCTAACAGCTGTGCAGTCTGATCTTTTCCTTCGGGATGGTATGCTTTTCAGTTCTCATGGCAGAACTGCTTTATGAAATGATTGCTTAACTACTTGTGAAATACCCAGCCACAAATAACTCATAAACTTTGGAGAAAGTAGCCACTTCCACACTGAAAACTTGATTGCTACCAGGAAAAATTAGTTTAATGGATTGTTCTCTGGAATCATAATCACAGGCTGAGTTTCCGTGATGAAGTATTGGAGTTCCAGGACCACCAGAAAGGATGATAGCAGTAGGTAACCTGGATAACTCATATATTCATTTGCTTCTGAAAAACCCTAGAAAGTGCTCTTCAAAATTGTGCTTGAGATGTAATACATGCGTATTTAGTATGATAGTTTGTTAATATAGCAAAACAAAAAATAACACAAAGAATCTATGTTCAGACATATGACATTGAGAAAGTTACAACTTTGAGGAGCTTTATTTTTATTTTCTCAATCTTCTAAAATTTTATGCATTCAAACATTAAAAATCATATCTACTGGATATTATCACTGAAGAAAATGGTGCCACAGTATATTTATTAGCAAAAAGGAAAATTGTAATAGGTGTAGAAAACTCACTTTCAAATGGATTTTGGTCCATTAATTTTTAAGTCAGAAAAATAATATAATCCATTTTACCAAGCTACTCAATAGATGATTTTAAACTGTTTTAATTATAAGCCAAATCTTGATTTAGGAATATTTTGTTAAAGAACCTAGAATAAAATCATATAACTCCAAATGCACATCATCTTCTGAATAATTGCCTAATTTAAAGAAATATATTTTCAAGTTAAATTGATAAATGTTCAAAGCAGCTCTAGAAAGGTTAAATGCAAAATTGTCATCTGAGAATGACTGAAAATTAATATCATTTCAATCTAGACTCAAAATGTGGCAATATTTCAGAACTCCAAGAATTTTAAGTGTTTTGAGTTTTGCATTCCCTGAATATGTTTGGAAAGAAATTCAGTTTTTAAAATGGATGTAATAATTGAATGGAAGTCTAAGGCCTGCTGCACCTTTCATTAAAGAGGAAAACTAGGCCTCCATGATTTGCTGCAATGACTGGGCCCCTTGTTTCCTATCTTCAACTGAGCATTAATATGCAAAACACAAAGGAAGTGCACTGGATTTTCCATGTATTAGATTCAAGCTAAT
>PVKH010028027.1:0-12903 GCA_004027955.1 Chaetophractus vellerosus
GAGCCGCCGTGGGCAGGGCAAAAAGCTGCCACGGACAGGCAAAAGCCGCCACGGGCAGGGCAGGTCGCCTGCAAATCGAGCACAGCCAGCCACCCGCGAACTGGAGCCGGCCGTGATGGAAGCAGAAGCCGCCCACAAGCGGGGAAAGCCGCGCCTGCGCAGTGACCAAGTCTCGGCGCGTCACCGCAACGGGGGGGGGAAGGGGAGATATGTAATAAAATAAATAAATCTTTAAAAAATAAAATAAAATAAAATAAACTGGACATCAAAATTAAAAACTTTTGTGCATCAAAGGACTTCATCAAGAAAGCAAAACAACAACCTACAGAATGGGAGAAAGTGTTTGGACCCCACATATCTAACAAGGGTTTAATATCCAGAATATATAAAGAACTAAAACTCAACAAAGAAAGACACACAATACAACTTATAAATAGGCAAAGGTCTTGAATAGACATTTCTCCAAAGGTACACAAATGGCTGATAAGCACACAAGATGTTCAACATCATTAGCCTTTAAAGAAATGCAAATCAAAACCACAATGAGATACCACTTCTCTCTCACTAAAATGGCTATTTAAAAAAAAAAAAAAAGGAAAATAATTGTTGACATGGATACAGACAATGCAGACAAATAGGCACGCTCCTACACCGTAGGTGGAAACGTAAAATGAAACAGATGCTGTGGAAAATAGTTAAGTAATTCCTCAAAAAGTTAAACCCAGCAATCCTACTCTGAAAGCAGGGACTCAAACAGACAATTCCAATATTCATATTGAGTATTACCAATGTTCATAGCAGTATTACTCACAATAACCAAAAGGTGGAAGTGATCCAAGTAGCCATCCAGAGATGAACAAAATGTGTTATATTATACAATGGAATATAATTCAGTTATAAAAAGGAATGAGGGAAAGAGATGTGGCTCAAATGATTGGGTTCCCATCTGCCATATAGGAGGTCCAGGGTTCAATTCCTGGGGCCTCCTGGTGAAAGGCAAGCTGGCCTGCGCTGCGAGCTGGCCTGAGCAGAGAGCTGGCCCACACAGAGTGCTGGCCCACGCAGGAGAGCTGGCCTATGCAAGATTACTGGCCCACGCAGGAGAGCTGGCACAGCAAGATGATGCAACAAAGAGAGAAACAGAGGCATCTAATTGTCTCTGATTGTCTAATAAGAGACGCAGCAGACCAGGGAGCGAAGGTGGCAAAAGATATTGAGCGCCTCTCGCCCACTCCGGAAGGTCCCAGGATTGGTTCCTGGTGCTGCCTAAAGAGAAGACAAGCAGACACAGAAGAACACACAGAGAGAAGACATCGAGCGCAAAACAACGGGGGGGAATAAATAAAATAAATCTTTACAAAATAAATAAATGAAGGAATGAGGTTTTGATACATACTACAACATGGATGAACCTTGAAGACATCATGTTAAGTGAAATAAACCAGACACAAAAGGATATTATATGGTTTCACTCATATGAAATACCTAGAATATCCATATGAAATAACAAGAACATAGAGACAGAAAGTAGATTGCAGGTTATGGGGTTGGGGGGTGAGTGGAATGGGGAAGATAATACATAATGGGTTCAGAATTTCTATAAGGGGTGATGGAAAATTTTGGTAATGAATGGTGGTAATGGTAGTAGCACAACACTGTGAATAATGACCCTGAATTGTACACCTGAAGATGGTTAAAATGGGGAAAGTTATGTTACATATATGATTACCAATAAAAATGTTTCTTAAATTTAAAAAAAAAATCTTATACAGTGATACTTTATACCACTTGTTTTCTGTCTAATCCTGCTCCAAAATGTAGATCTGTACTTTTGGAATAAGAATATAAGATTCTATCTCCCCGAAGCTCTCCACCAAATTCTTTCTCACAGAATGCCTCAAATATCTTTGACAAGACATTCTTCATATTTAACAAATGTAAAAACTAAAAATATTGCTTTAGTTTAACATAAAATTCAAATAAGTTTCTACTAGTACCCAACCCACTTAAAAGTTTTTCCTAAACTACTTAACTTATTACTAATCAAGGACTTCCTCACAGTACACCGAAAATTGAAAAAAAATATAACCTCCCTACATAATCTCTACGAGGTTATATTACATAAAATTCAAATTTTGCTTTAATACAAAATCATCAAACCCCACTGAAGACAATATCCTGCTTTTTACAAAGGACAAAATTGAGAATTTTTGTTCAAGTTGGTACAAGAATTAAGGAAATCATTTTGAAAATGAAAATAACAACAACCAGTACTGACATTATCATAAGCGCTTTACAAGTATTAGCTCATTCAAGCCTCTTAACAACTTATAAGGTAAATATTTTTATCCCATTTATGGATTAGGAAATTGAAAGAAACAGAGGTTGAGTAACTGGTTCAATCACACAGCTAGTAAGCAGAAGAGCCAAGATTTGACCTCAGACAGTCCCGTCCAGAACCCATGTTATTAAATGATTGTATCACCTAACTGCAGGAACCATCATTTAATAGGTATCTGAGCTATTTCATAACAAAGAAATTTAATTTTTTTTATTTTGTAACAAATTAGATAAACTATTATATATTTTAAGCCATCATCTTAAATCATAAGAAATACAGACTGCTAATAACAAAGAAAACCAAGCAAGTAAGATTTAATGAGGCAACTCCCTTTAAATGAATTTAAGAAATTTAATATGAATTATTTCATGACTGATAAATTTAAATAATATATTCACATGGAAATGTCTGACAAATAGTTATCAAAACTTAACCACATGGGGAGTGGGTGTAGCTCAGTGGTTGAGCGCCTGCTTCCCATGTACAAGGTCCCAGATTCAATCCCCGGTACCTCCAAAAAACATATGCCCCAACTAACAGTACTTCAAAACACATTCTAACTGAGCAGTCAAGTTCATAGTATGCTAAAACTGCACTGCACCAAGACTATCTGGCAACTCACCTAACCAGAACCCAGAAAAGAAGTCAGTAAGAAAAGGTCTCTGGGCAATCAAAACAGATGCTCCAGTGTCCAGGTACTGATATTCATTTACTTTTCTCAAGAGAGGACCTAACATACTAAATAAGGGCCTATTTATTTGCTTATGCAGAATCACAAATTTGAATGTGACTTCCTCACTTCTAGAAAGATTAGAGAAGGGAGGATGAAAGTGGACACTGATCAGTGAAAAGCACATCCAATAGCAAGGCAGAAAAGTATTTTTTTAAGATAACTTCAAATACCAGAGAAATCTGATGCTATTTAGCATTTAGATTAACAGTCTTACATACACCCCAACATATCCCCAAGGCATCACAGTACCTGATGGTCAAAAATAACCCTAGGTTACCAAAGAGGTTAAATTACATTCTGCATCCTATTTAAGACAGAATTGTGTATTTAATTTTACAAAGCAGTTAAAGTGGTTTTATAATTGGATGCTTAAAGAAATGAGCCCTCAATTACCCAAGAAGCTCAACTAATTAGGCATTCTGAAAATTCCAAATAGCCAATTTTACTGTTTCTAGGTTCAAGAGCACTTTGTGTATGAAAGTTACCTGAAAGCATGGAGAGGGGAGAGCATAAAACTAGAAAAATCTAGGAAAACAGACAATAACTGGGCAAGTATCTATAAAACCTGTTACGTTTAAAGCATCCCTCCAAACAAAGTGTGGACAGAGGGTGCCACATTAGCAGTATTCTGTATTAGATCTGCCTCTAAATCATTGTTAGTTTCACTAATTATTAGTTTGTTGATTTGAAGAAGTAGCAACCCTCCTTAAGTGCAAAAAGTGATAGTATCCTCCTTCGGGTTTACTCTCTACAAAACCAAAGGTGGGATTAGTCTTATAGAACACGCTCTGCCAAATATGATTTTAAAAAGAAAAAAAAAACTATTCTATTTTAAATTGCTTATAATATTTAAAGGATTGACGAGTTAAGTGACTAGCCCACACCGAACTTTATTATCAAAAGAATTGTTATACTACCCAACAAAACTCCCTTTCCAACCAGCCGCAACGCATTTTACTTTCTCTAGCCCCAAAGAAATCACATACTAAAAAACATAAGAACTTGTACTTTTCTCGAGCAAGGAAGTCTAACTCCAAACAGGAAACTGCTCCTCAAAGGGTTCAAAACTGACATCCTATCAAACCCCAACCCAGTCCTCAGGAGATCTAATTTAAGTGCCAACACACTTGCCGAGGTAGAACAATCGGGGTAAATACTCATGCCTCCCTGTCCTTGAAGCATCCCGTGCAAGTTTCGGCAGGGAAAAGAAAATTTCCTAACAACAAAATGCATCTTCTTAAAAGCCCAATCTATACAAAGCCTCGAAACGATAACGTCGAAAGTGCTACTTTGTCAAGTTTTCGATCATCCTCCCCCATCTGCCGAGAAGGAGTTGGGTGGCAAGGGAAGGAAGAGGCTGGGGAAGCGAGAGAAAGCTCGGATTTGGGCTGGGCAGTGGGCGAGGAGAGGCGATCGGCCCCCACCCCCACCCCCACCTCTATTCCCGCACCTTTGCCGTGTGCAGGAAATAGAAAGGGGACCAGCAACGCTAGAGGAACCACCGGCGAGCCCTTCGCCCAATTTCTCCGCGATAAGAGCAAGGTGGAAAGCAGGGCAAAAAGGGGAGGCGAGGAGGGTGGGGTGGCGCCTTGCAGTGGCCGATCCCCGTCCCTCTCCACCGAGGCTAAAAATGGGACCCGCCTCCCCGGGTCCGGGGGTCCGGCCAGGAGGCGGGAAGCGCCTTCGAGTCTCTTACCCATGCTGGGAGCTCCCGCGGGGAGAAGCCCGGCGCCCTCTACTCCTCCTCCCGTTGCTCGCGCGGCCGCTCCTGCGGCAGGAGGCGGGGCCCGCGCTGCGCTCTGGCCCCTCCCGGGTTCAGGCGGGGCTAAGAGGCGCCTCCATCAGCCCACGGCGCTCCACGGTCAGCCCAGTCGGCGGGGCCCGTGAGGAAGAGACGGCGGCAGCTCCTCACGCCTGAACTCCGCCGAAGCCACCGCGGCGGGAGAACCCGACAGAGCCCAGCTAGACAGCAGCTTTTCCCGGTCGCTCCCGGAAGGTGGTGGGAACCCGCGGGCTAGTCCTGGCCACCGGCTACAACCGCAAACGCCCGCCAAACCCCAGAATCCGCCTCCCACCTCTCCCCTACTCGCGTAGCTCCTGAACACGACACCAAAAACTACAGAGGGAGCTGGACTGAGGCCGGGAAGGTGTCCGGAGCCTAGTCGGGGAGTAAGCAAGTCTCGCGAGAACTCCCGCTTTCGCCCCGCCCCTCCCCACGCCTCCCCGCATTTGGACGATCCTCTCGGACCCCGGCTGCTGCCAGGTGCGGTGACGTCAAAGTAGGGGGTCTATACCCACCCGTGTCTAGGTCCCGCAAGCGGATGAGATGGTTGGAGGGCCTATTGCTCCTCCTCCGCTCTGCGGTTCGAAACACCTGCCTCGGGCATTTTACATGGTTTGTCGCCTTTTGCTGATAGGCAAAGTGGGCCTGGGTTGCTCCACTTCCCGCGGCGGTGACGCTGTGTGGCTTTTCGCAGAGAGGCAGACTCTGGGAGACCTGAAAAATACCGCGGAGGGGAGAGCGACCCCTCCTGCTTCTGATCTTCGGAGGCCCTGCTACTGACGACCTCGCATTTTAATTTGCAAAGTTCCTTACGAATCAGAAACATTTGTTCTTCCTTAGACCCGAAATAAAGGGTGATTTACTGAAATAAGTTATTGGGTTCTTTTAATCTCTGTCAGCTTTCTAAATCCCTGTTCTCTTTTGAGAGCACGGTTTAAAGTGTTACCTGACGGAGGGGCGGGGGGGAGGCATCATGATATGCTATAATGCGATGCATGCCTTCTAACCTGAATGTGAAGGAGCGTAAGATTATTTTAATCAAAGCATAAGCCATTTTTAGAGTTGGTGTAATTAATTCAACCAGGTTTTTTCCCCCTTGGTTTAAATAGACCCAATTCTTGGGCAGTTGTTTGTGTACATGTGTATTTAATGAGCAACATTTATTGAATCCCAACCATTGTGTCTAATGCATTAAAAAAAATAAAACCAACTATCCTTTCTCACAATCATCCAACAGTAAGACTGCCTTGCCTGTTAGAACCAGACAGATGGAGGTTTCTGAAACTCAGCATAGCCAGTTACTTTTTATGGAACTTTGAATAAATTAACTAAACTTCATGGACTTGAATTGCTTGAATCTGTTTGAAGAAATCTTTACAGGGTAAAGCAAAGTTCTGGCACGTAGTAGCAAACTGGTAAATATCCATTCCCACTATCAACTATAGGCCTACTTTTGCAGCTTTTTCATTCTTGTAATACTTCTGAAAAGTTTGCATATGGTATTTTTATAATGAAAATTATCAAACTCATAAGCAGAGACCAAAAATGAGAAAAGAAAAAATTGTAAGTGCACTTTTAAAACAAGATGTGCATATTGGCTATTATACTGAAACCATGAAACACATGCTTTTTTTCAACCAACAAATATTTTACTAAGCAAACCAGAAAAGGTTACATATAGCTTTTATTCTCAAGGACTTTGCAATCTAACTAGGAGGTGGTACATGAACACATAAAGTTAATTAATAGTATAAGGTAGTGAGGATTAAATACCTATGATTTAAAGGAAAATTAATTACAATGGGCAAAGCAGCATTCAGAGCAAAGTTAAAAATTGAACTAAAACTTAGATGAGGGCAATAATTCCAGCCTGGAGGAGTTCTAGAAATATGGTGTGGAGGTGGAAATGCAAACAATATTCCTGAACCTTTGGGAAATCAATGTGACTCAGCAGCTATTAAGAAAGTAGACCATTTAAGACTTGATGGAATGGTGCTGGAGGGAGGCAGAAGGATTCATGAAAGGAGACCAAAAAATATATAATATATTGGAAGAGTCATAGATTCCCACATCTCTCGGATCCTTGACATTTCAGGAAGGCCAATGAATAGAACTGAGGAGAGGCCAAGGAAAACAAAAAGGGGGGAAAGATTTGATAAGAAGGTTGTCTTTGAAAATATAATTTCAGAATATATATAATATATATGACTATATATAATATATTCAGAAAATATATGTAACAGAAAAGTTAAAAGCCAAATTAAAGGTTTTGATGACTAAAAACAATACAGAGGTGGAGGCCACAGGAAAATAAGGTATCCATATTTTCTTAACCAGAATTCAGGTCATATGATCCAACAACATGATAAAACAATTTTAATCAGTTTTGTCCTAGAAATTCCAGGATTGGTATTATCTCCATATAAGCCATAAATTTTAGAAGTATGAAATTTAAATATGTAAATTCACTTTGCAGAGATAGAGGTCAATGTTCTCTTGAGGTATTTACAACATAGCTACTTCAGCAAAGAGGCTGGGTACAAGATAAATACACAAAAATCAGTAGTGTTCCTCTATATTAGTAATAATCAATCTGAGAAGGAAATCAGGAACAAAAAATCCATTTAAAATAGCAACTAAAAAAATCAAATATCTAGGGATAAATTTAGCCAAGGATGTAAAGGACTTATACACAGAAAATTACAAGACTTTTCTAAAAGAAATCAAAGAAGACCTAAACTAATGGAAGGACATTCCATGCTCATGGATTGGAAAACTAAATATTGTCCAGATATCAATTCTACCCAAACTGATTGACAGATTCAATGCACTCCCAATCAAAATTCCAAAAACCCTCTCTGCAGAAATGGAAAAGCCAAACATAATATTTACTTGGGAGAGTAAGGGGCCCTGAATAGCCAAAAACATCCTGAAAAAGAATGAAGTTGGACTTTAAAACTTATCACAAAGCTACATGGTCAAAACAGCATAGTACTGACACAAGGATAGATGTATAGACCAATAGAATAGAACCGAGAGTTCAGAAATTTATGAACTCACATCTATGGCCAATTGATTTTTGACAAGGATTTCAAGTCCACTCAATGAGGAAAGAATAGTCTCTTCGACAAATGGTGCTGGGAGAACTGGATATCCATATGCAAAAGAATGAAGGAGACCCCTATCTCACACTATATACAAAAATTATCTCAAAATGGACCAAATACCTAATAATAAGCATCAGGACTATAAATCCTATTATGAGTTTCCTGGAAGAAAATGTAGGAAAGCATTTTCAGGAACTTGTGATAGGTAATGGTTTCATAGACCTTACACCACAAGCATGAGCAGCAAAAGAAAAAATAGGTAAATAGGACTTTATCAAAATTAAAAACCTTTAAGCATCAAAGGACTTCATCAAGCAAGTAAAAAGACAACTTACAGAATGGGAGAAAATATTAGGACACCACATATCTGGTAAGGTTTTTGTTGTTGTTGTTGTTGTTCCCCCATGGCTCCCTCATCTGTTTGCTCATTGTTTTTGCTCATTGTTTGAGCTCATTGTCTGCTCGTTATTTGTTTGTTTTCTCTTTAGGAGGCACGAGGAACCCAACTCAGGACCTCCCATGTGGGAAGTGGGCATCCAACTGTTTGAGCCGCATCTGCCCCCTCAGATAAGGTTTTAATATCCAGAATTTATAAAGAATTTCTACAACTCAACAATAAAAAATACTCAATACAATTTTTAAATGGGCAAAAGACTTGAATAGACACTTTTCCAAAGAAGACATACAAATAGCCAATTAGCACATGAAAAGCTGCTCAGTGTCACTAGCCGTCATGGAAATGGGAATCAAAGCCACAGTGAGATACCACTTTATACCCACTAGAATGCCTACTTTTAAAAACAAAACAGAGGGGAGTGGATGTGGCTCAAGCAGTTGAGCACTTCCCTCATGGGAGGTCCCGGGTTCTGTTCCTGGTGCCTCCTAAAAACAAAAAAGCAAACAAACTAAAAAACCAAGTCAGGGGAGCTGATGTGGGTCAGTGGTTGAGCACCAGCTTCCCACATATGAGGTCCTGGTTCAATCCCTGGCCCTGGTACCTCAAAACAAACAAACAAAAAAACAAAAACAGAAAACAAGTGTTAGAAAGGATGTGGAGAAACAGAAACACTCATTCATTGTTGGTGGGAATGTAAAATGATGCAGGCTCTGTGGAAGACAGTTTGACAGTTCCTCAGAAAATCAAATAATAGAATTACCTTATGAGCAATCCCACCACTTGTAATATACTCAAAAGAATTAAAAGCAGGGAGTTTAACAGATACTTGCACACCGATGTTCATAGTGGCATTGTTCACAGTTGCCAAAAGATGGAAGCAGCGCAAATGTCCATTAACAGATGAGTGGATAAGTAAAATGTGATATATACATATAAGTGGGATATTTGGCAACCATGAAAAAAGAACTAGATTCTGATCCATGTTTCAACATGGATGATCCTTGAAGACCTCTTGTTGAGTGAAATAAGTCAGACACAAAAGGACAAATATTGTATGATTTCACTGATATGAAACAATTAGAATAAGCAAATTCATAGAGTCAGAAACCAGAACACAGGTTATCAGGGGAGGTCCAGGCAAAGGGTAGTTAAAAACTTAATTAGTACAGAATCCTGTTGGTGTGATGGAAAAGTTGTGGTAATGGAAGATGATGATAGCTGCACACCACTGAATTACATATCCAAATGTAGTTAAAGGGGAAATATTTAGGTTGTATTTATGTTACTAAAATAAAAACTTATATATATATACACACCAGAGGTTATCAGGGGTTCAGAGGGAGGGAGGAATGAATAAGTAGAGAACAGGGAATTTTTAGAGCAGTGAAATTGTTCAATATGATACTGTAATGGTGAATACATGACATTATGCATTCATTAAACCTCAAAAAACTGCATAACACAAAGTGTGAATCCTAATGTAAACTAATGTATCAATATTGGGTCATCAAGAGTAACAAATGTACCATGCTAATCAAGATGTTAACAATAGGGGAAATTGTGTGAGGGAAGAGTGACCATATGAGAACTCTCTGTACTTTCTGATCAATTTTTCTGTAAACCTAAAATTGCTCTAAAAAATAAAGTCTGTTAATTTAAATATATGTGTGTGTGTGTGTGTGTGTATCCTATTGAGGTAATGTTCCCATGTTGAATCATAAAAAAAAATAGAAAAAAATAATCAAAATCGGACCCATAAGAAAGGTTAAGAAATTTGAAGCAAAGCCAAGAAGTAATCATAATCCCAAAATTAATGTTGTCCTCCAAACACAAAACTATGTAAAATGTTTTTAAACTTTTGAGTGCTATGCAAATGTTAGTTATTAATTATTCCATGGAGCTCTTTTTTTAAATTAATTTTTTATTTATTTTTTATATATCTATATACATTTTTAGGATACATTGATTACATAAATGTTACACAGAGATTCCAGGAGTACCCATATGCCACCCCCCCACCCCTCCCACAACCCCCCACATGCACATCCCTAGGTGTGGCATAACGCCTCTGATAGATACACACATTTTGGGGCTTTGCCATCAGACATAGATCACAGTTCAGGCCATAGAGAACCCTCTCTTCCTTACAGTTCCTGAATGATACATGATCATACAAACTGGCCTACATCCTCCATTGCAGCATCACCCATGGAGCTCTTTTCATCTTATTTTTTTAAGATTTATTTATTTATTTGTTCCCCCACCCCCACCCCATGTCTCCTTTTTGTGTGCATTCACTGTGTGTTCTTCTGTGTCTGCTTGTCTTCTCTTTAGGAAGCACAAGGAACCAATCCTGAGATCTTCTGGAGTGGGAGAAAAGCTTTCTCAATCTCTTGCACCACCTCAGCTCCCTGGTCTGCTGCATCTCTTATTATCTTTCCTCTGTGTCTCTTTCTGTTGCATCATCTTGCTACTCCAGCTCTCCACGTGGACCAGCACTCCTGCACAGGCCAGCACTCCGTGCAGGCCAGCTCATTGCGCAGGCCAGCTTGCCTTCATCAGGAGGCCCCAGGAATCAAACCCTGGACCTCCTATATGGTAGACGGGAGCCCAATTGCTTGAGCCATATCCGCTTCCCTCTTTTCATCTTTTAAGGCTTACCTCCTGAGCTTTAAGAAGCCCTCTATGTATGGCACGATGGCCTATACATTTTTGTATGGCTAATGCTTTCCTGGGTTCAAAATATTGCTTTCTCTAGCAATGAACATTAGAAAATATGGTGAGAAGATAATCTCATACTTATCACATACATAAGATTTAACCTCAAATGATCTTGTGCCTTTTTTTCCTTAATTGCTTTCCTTACATTATACTGAATTAGTTTTTTTCCATCCTTCTCACCTTACCCTTCTTTATATTCCAGGACAAATGGACAAACACCACTCTGACCATTCCCTTTTTTGTTTTTCTGCTGAATACTGAACACATCGATCTGGCATCAAAGAGAATATTACAACCTCTGTGTGAATGACACAATTTCAGACCAACCTAATTCATGCTGAACTACCGTAATTTCTTCCTAATATTTTCTGAAGCATTTATCAGAAGAAATCTATTTTGAAAGAACGCCTACCTTCTTTCCTTCCGGTAAAAACTATTGCAACCAGGAAGATTATGCTAACAAAAATAAATATTAACTTGACTACATTATTTTAAAAGCATTTAGCTCAAATCTTAAGAATTCTTATTTTGTTTCTTTATGCTTCTTAGTTCCACAGCACTAGATTTCCTGGGCCGTTTTCTTATTGTTATCTTGTTTTGACATGGCTAGTTTACTGTATACTTAAGCACAAATTACACCAATGTATAAGCTGCATTTAAAAAATCATCCCTTGGTAAACAATTGCAGGAAATAAACTCAATCACATGCCTAAACTGTGAGGTCATTGAAGCTGAAAAAATCTCTCACTCAAGCTGGTGGCCCATCAGCTTGTAACAAAATCCTGTTACTCTGCTAGCAATTCAGCGTTTGTCTTCAGGCATCTGACCACTCTAAGCACTTTTCATTAATGCACATTAAGAAAAATACCATACATTAAGAAAACGTAATGATGTCATCCAAATCACTTACTATGTTGTCCACTGCAAGGACCTCTTTAAGGATGTTATTTGTACTTTATTCAGAAGCTCATGCCATTACAGAGCTGGGATGTGATAGGCAAGTCATAGAAACCTCATGGGCCCTCAAAGGGAGACTCTTTCAAGAAGTACTCTTCCCTCAAAATATTAAAGCAAGTCCTTTTTGAAAGGACAGCTTTTTTAAGTAATCCCAAAAGACAAATACATTTGCAGTTTTCAAATATGAGGCAATGAAATTATACACATCATATTATGTAAAGAAATTCCAGTTGTGAATAATCATTGATTCAACGCAACTGACATTTACTGATCATTCATTATAGATCAGCAGCTGCTCTGTCATAAATATAGAGATGGAAAATACAGTGCATTGCCCTTAAAAGAGGAAGTGTTAAGGAGCCTGTTGAGATGTTGGAGTTACCCAATAAGGATGGGGAAGGGTGGTCAGACAGCTAGAACAACAGGCAGGTGTACAGCAGGAAGCCCAGAACACCTGCTGGGTGGGGAAGGGGGATGGGGTGTTAGGCTCAGTCAAGCAGAATCAAAACTCACAGGGCCCTGTGTGCTGGAGGAATGATTTGAGGTGTTATTCTAGAAGTTATAGGTAGAAAATGACAGAATTTTTGTAGATAGCTGATTTGCCCTTTCAATCACACCTACAATCACAGAAGAAGATAAAAAGCACACATTTCACAATACTAGGTATTAAAACATTTGGTTCAATAAGCATTGATTAAGGGAAACAGATGTGGCTCAAGTGATTGGGCTCCCATCTACCATAGGGGAGTTCCAGGGTTCGATTCCCGGGGCCTCCTGGTGAAGGCAAGCTGGCCCACTTGGAGAGCTGGTGCAGCAAAATGAAGCAACAAAAAGAGACACAGAGGAGAGACAATAAGAGACACA
>PVKH010028028.1:0-12904 GCA_004027955.1 Chaetophractus vellerosus
CCTATCACTTCCAATTTTACCACTGCCGCACTCATAGGTACACACTGCCTCGCTTAAAAAACCACACACACAAAAAAAAACAAAAACTACACTTTTTTCCTCTACTATTCAAATGATACCTCAGGGGAGCTCTCCAAGCTTTCATCCTGTAGAATTTTAATTCTCAGCATTCTCAGAGCCCTGTGCTTAAACCACTGGTAAACATATTTTACAATAAATCATAGAAATAGAAATGCTTCATCATACAGCCTTTCAACTATTCAACAGCAGTTTGTTTATCACCTTGTGAATACCCGTTAGGGAATTTTCATCTAGCAAAGAAAACAATAACAAAACAACAATGAAAATAATAATAATGGCTAGCAATTACATAGTGCTAAATATGTGCCAGGCACTGTTCCAAGCAGAGACATAATCGCTGGCCTTGCTGACTTCTCTATTCATGGACTTGGGCAATTTCTCTTCTGAGCAAGGATGGAAACATCACGGAAGTGGAAATTGAGGGAGATTGCTCTTTTTCTTTGTTTTGTTTATTCCCTTGGAAAATAAGTTATTACAATGATCTTCTTCAGATATATTACGAATTTGCATTGTAAATTTCAATGCCACATTAGCCGGAACCATTCTGATTCCATTTTAGCTCACGAAAATTTTTCTTAGGCAACTCATCATATTGGACAGGTTTCCTCTAATCCAATGGTTCTCAAAGAAACAGTCACCTAGAGGACTCATAAAAAACCAGACTGCTGTCCCTCCTCCTTCTCCCACTTCGAGGTTCTGATTCAGTAGGTCTGGTACCAAAGTTGCATTTCTAACGAGTTCCCAGATATTGCTGATGGTGCTGATACATGGACCACATCTTGAGAACCACTGATCTAATCCTTGATCTTAGAATACCTGACAAGATTCTCTAAAAGGATGCTGTTATCCTCGAGGGAAGGAAAAACAACAGGGTCTATAGGACCAATTACAACTGTTCAGTCCATTGGTACATTTTTTAAAACCCTAGTAACAGCTCATTAGTGGTGCCTTGCACATGAGGTTATTCTTATTTCATGTCTGTTTGGTAAAATTTATCATTAGCTGCGGCAATATATTTTCACACACACACAACACGGATAAAATGATTCTCAACAGCAACCTAATGCATGTAGTTGAGGCTATAATGATGAATCTTTTTTAAAAAATTTATTGTTGATTTGAGGGGTGGAAAAATAGTATAATTAGGTTAAGTTGTCCTCTTGTTAATGAATAGAGGCATGGCATTTTTCTCAAAACTTTGATACTCTCCAAAGCTCCCCCTAGTGTCCTAAACAATATTAATAATAAAAGAGATTCTTGGCTTTAATGTGCATTCAATAGCAATTTAGCAACATATAAAAAGAGATTGAAAGGCTACTTTAAGCAATTCCTTACCCAGTACTAGTATTTTGTTTTGAAAATATACATGTTCAGGACAGTTGCAAATTTAAAATGGCACTTAGAAAAAAATTTAACCCTCTAAATAAAACTGTACAACTCAAGCATTTTAACTTTGTTTATGGCAACGGGTACATTTAAATGGTCAATAAGGATGTTTCATGCAGCTTGTCTTTTGTAGATAGAATGTTAAAGCCATTATTGTACATGTAATTTGCCAGAGTAATGTCAAGTTATTTAATTTTGAAGTTGTTAGATGATGCCTCTTGTTGGAATTCTCTCAGGGTTTATTCGTGACCCAGGTTTTAAGAGAGTAGACCCAGCTCCCAGTCCTTGAGGCCCTTCCCTTTATACCAAAGAAGTCCAATAAAATTTGATGTGAGGCACCCATTTAACTTTAACTATTTTGTAATCATATTTAAACAGTAGAAAAAACAGGTAAATAAATTTAATATTGTATTTAACTCAAAATATTGTCCATGTATTCAAATTATGGTATATATTTTACGCTCATCACACTTCTCAGTTGGGACTAGCCATATTTCAAGTGTTCAATAGCAGCAGTTGGCTAGAGGCTACCATATTGGGCTGTACATTGTTAGAGCAGGTGTGTTATTTCCTCATGCCTTTGCTTGGAAGGATAATCACAAGTGCTTGTCATGGACTAAAAAAGGATGTTTTACTATTATAGTTTTGTAGACCTGCAAGCCTGCAGAGTCCACATAGATGATGCAATTCTTCCTCCATCTGCCACCATACAGGGAAAGGTGGTGGATGAAATTCTGGCAGCTTTTGCAGTTACTGTGCTGATTGCCCCTGTCCCAGATGGCTTCGTCTGCTCCCTAACACCCATTTCATAGCAACTAAGATTCCCTGAAACCATATTCTTTATTTATTTACTTACTTATTGTCTCTCTCCACTGAATGCAACCTCTGTCAATTAAAGAACTTTTCCTGACTTCCCAATGCATCTCTGTATCCCTCATACACGCAGCTGTCACATGGCAGGTGCCCAATTAATATTGCATAACGGAATGAATTAACAAAAAAACCTGAATGACCTCTTTCCAAATCCAAAATATTATTTGCCAAGTCACCCATTTAAAATACAGTCTTTATTTCACAGTCTTTACTTGACTTCCTTTTCCGTCTTTCTTCCGGCATTGTACGCTGGGTAGAACATAGGACATGGAGGAGAGGCACCCCTTCCCTACCGCCTTGCACTGGGCAATTCCGCCTCATTCTGTCTGCACCGTTTTTTTAATGGAGATGATTGACTTGACATACTTCACAAGTTGTAGCAATGATTACTTATGACACATTACAATTTATAAAATTAAAAATGCTTAGAAATACTGAAGTGTGTGTGTGAAATCATGTGAGGATATTGGATAGAAACAATAGAAAGGAACCTTGCACTGCAGGAGACCCTCGTGCCTTGAGAAGTGTGGCTGCTCTAAGTAGCTCTGGCTCTTTTTACAGGGAGATTATATGACTTCCCAGTGATATGCATATGGTGTCTCCTATTCCCTTGCATACCATTTATTCCATGGTATTGTGGAAGTGATGGGATTTTTTTGAGTTCCCACCCTGTAGATGAAATTAACATACGCTATACAGGTTAAACAACAGCAACCTGGAGGAGTAGTCAACTTTTTTTCTCCTTTCCAGAGATCAGGAAACTAACTGTGAACTATAATCACCTTTCTAATATATATATATATAAAACCATTAAAATTTGGCAGCATCTGTCTCCACTGCCTCAAAATATCACCCAGAGAATTTCTACCATTCACTTTTAAAACTGTTAGAGAGCAAAGGAGATGTTATAAGTGATTGTCTCTGTATTGCATTCTATTAGTTTCCTATTGTTGCTGTAACAAATTATCCCAAGTTAGAAGGCTTAAAAAAAAAGCAATTTATTATTTTATAGTTCTGGAAGCCAGAAATGCAAAACGGGATTAATTGGAGTAAAATCAAGGTATCAGCAGAGCTGTGTTCCTTCTGGAGATCTAGAGAACAATCCATTTCATTGACTTCTCTACTCTCTAGTGGCTGCCTGCATTCCTCAGCTTGTGGGTCCCTTCTACCTTCGGAGCCACCAAAGGATGGTTGAATCTGTCTTTCCTAGGATGCCATATCTTTGGTTCTGAATCTTCACTCTCTCTTATTTCCATTTAAGTACCCCTGTGATTACATTGGGGTGACCTGGACAACCAGTTTAATCGGTTTATTTCAATCACCTGATTAGCAATCTTAATCCCATTTGCAACTTGAATTCCCCCTTGCCATGTAACATAGCATATTCCCAGGTTTAGGGGATTAGGATGTAGACATTTGGGAGAAACCATTATTTTGCCCACCACAAAACTCTTTATCTTCTATAAACAGATATGGCCTTAAATTATAAGACAGGGCAAAATTTCATTTCAACCAGGTAAGAGAGGATCTTAGTATATAAATGCAATAGAAGCTGGATGACACAGGTCCTGGAGCTAGAAAGGGCAGAAATAAGGAAAATGGAAGGAAGGAAAGAAGATAAACTATAGCCGCTCATATGCTGGGGGCCATTCCTGATTTACTTTGATTACAGGTTACTGTATAATATGCATGTAGCGCCTCATCTAATAAAGTCATGCATTTAATTTGGCAAAATTGTGCTTTTTGTGGAAGTGAAAGTAGGGAAATTTTCAGTACTGACTGAAGGAGTTAATTTTTTTTGCAAAATTATTAAAACCCTATGTGTACAGAGTTTGGAGGACACATTTAAGACTGTGAGAATATTTTTCTGTTGTAAACATTCTCAAAAGGCAATGATTGACCATTACATTTGAAGTAGTGGGGATACTCTCACAAATGATACCTTCAGACAGCTAAGGCCCTGGGGAGAGATGGCCCATTTGCCTGATGGCTTACAGCTGACCTTGGAAGAGAGCCAAGACTGACATAGAAAGTCCAGAAAGAAACGAGCTTTATGGCAGGAGAGAGAGGAAGCCCTCAGTGACAAGCCCTATGCCAGCCTGCAACTGAGAGAGAGGAAGCTCAGAGGGGAGAGATCAGTAACCATCTTGCTTCAACATGTGACAACTGACTTTGGTGAGAAATCAACCTTGAGTTGGACTTTTTAGGGCCTTGTAACTATAAGTTTTTACCCCAAATAAATACCCCTTATAAAAGCCAACAGACTTCTGGTACTTTGCATCAGCACCCCTTTGGCAAATTAATATAGGCATAATTCAATGCTATGAACAAGGGAAGAATCTAATAAATTCCCATTGAATGGATTTGTTCCTGCATTTCAAATAGTCCTCTAGCTTGTTCCGAGAGATTCAGAATTTTAATATTCTTATTAATATACTTTATTGAAAGTCATTTAGAGGGTAGATAAAGAAAAAATAAAGTTTATAGCTGCTCCTGTATTATTATTATTTTAATATGGAAAATATGTTAATACTTCATTGAAAAGCATACCAAAAAGAATGTAATTTTAGCAATGAAATTTTTATATAGACTATTCTGATTTTAAAAACAAAACTTTGGAAAATGTTATAAATAGCAAAGAGACATTTTATGTCATATACATTGAGTTGAAGATATACATTGGTATTCTATGAGTATCAAATGGATTACTTTTTCTATTATTATTACCAAGTCATTTAATTTGAAAGGGCATTTTTTTCTATCCAAGTAAATATATAATGTCTTTTAGGAAGTAAAAACATTTGTTGCCCCTGTGGTGATCTACTTTAAAATTCATCAAGATCAACAGAATGAAACTGACAATTGGAGTTCTAAATGAACTTAGGCCAGTGTCAAACATTTGGGTAAATACTATTTTTTTTTCATTTAATGTACCCTCTTGAACAGATATTTCAAGACTAGTATAGGAATCTTGATTTTAACAACACCCTTCTAAATACTTGTGCTAAGTACTTTGGAGAACTACAGTACATGAGTAAAGTTACACATAACAAACTTTAAAAAACACACACACAATGTACTCTGTCGCCTTGAACAGAGTAGAATCTGATATCACATGCAAGCTGTGATCATTTACCTAGATAATTCAGGCTAACCAATAACCCTATCCAAAATTTTTAATGCATTATTCCTCAAATGTTTAGGTTTGAAGATGCCATAAAAATCTTTAAGAATATTATTTTAATATGGCAAGCTCTTCAGCATTAAACACAAAATCCAGCCAATGACACAACCTGTCCACCCAGGAATATAGTCCAAAGATTGAAAGTTATAATTCACTACTAATCACAATGATGACCCACACTGAGAAGTATTTAAAACACATTTATATGGTACAGTCACTGTCAAAAGCAGTATAATGCTTCCTCAAAAAGTTAAATATAGAATTACCATGACCTGGTAATTCCACTCCTAGATATATACACAAAGAAATTGAAAACTGTGATTTAAACAGGTACTTGTACACCAATGTTCATAGCAGCATTATTCACAATAGCCAAAAGGTGGAAGGAGCCCAAGAGTTCCTCAACAGATGAATGGACAAACAAAATGTGGTACATACATACAATGGAATATTTTTTTAGCCATGAGAATGAATGAGATTCTGAGACATGCTGCAACATAGAAGAACTATGAAAACATTATGCTGAATGAAATAAGCAAGGCACATAAGGATAAATACTGTATGATTTTATTTATATGAAATATCTAGAAATAGCAAATTAGTAGTCAGAAGGTCAATTAGAAGTTACCAGAGGGGAGCAGATGTGGTTCAAGCCATTGAGTGCTTACATCCCACATGGGAGGTCCCGGGTTTGAGTACCGGTGCCTCCTAAAAAAACAAAAAAAACAAAAAATAAGCAAAACAAACAAACAAAAAACAACTCAGGGGAGCCAATTTGGCTCAGTAGTTGATCACTGGCTTCCCACATACAAGGTCCTAGTTTCAATATCTGGCCCCTAATACCTCAAAAGAAAAAAAGAGTTACCAGAGGATGGGGGGAAGTTGTTACTTGGTAAGTGTAGAGTAAATGGAAAACTTGGAAATTTAAAAATAAAATTAATATCTAAAATTTTTTTTAAAACCCCACATTTAGTTGTAATTTATGTGAAGATAAATTTGGTATGGCTTATTCCTTATTCACCTTTAGATAGACTGCAGGTTCTCAAGTGAGTAACAATAGAGTATGAAATAGACAACAAAAAAGTGTATAGGTTTAAAGCTGATATTATATACTTAAATGTGTATTATATAGTATATATGTGTGTGTTTATATATATATATAGTAAAATATCCTAAATATTGAAAAAACTATATAAAAGTATAAGTAGCAAGCTCCCATGTATTGTAAGTTATTGGTTTTTCAGCCTGTATGTGCTGTTAAGCCTAATAGAAATGACCAAAATTATAAAGAGTTTATATTCTTTATCAAACTTCAGATAGAAGTCAATAACAAAAGCTGTCAGATAAATGTATGCTAATGTTATCTTAACAAGTAATTGAACTTGAAATCAGTCTTTCAACTATACTAATGCAAAATCCTGAATCTTTAACACTCTTTGTTGATATTAAATGCTGACATTTAGTATAGGTGCAGATTTTGACAAGACTAATAATACTATTTATACGTGTAATTATCTAAATTACCCATACTGCCTCAGTTTAATTGTGTTCACTAAATTGGCATGCATAATTTATGACATCAGTGCTGTCAACCATCAATCTACATTTCAGACAGCAATACATCAACTAAATGACAGGGTAAAATGTTTGAGTTGATTCGGAAAAGAACTTCAACTTTTGAAGATGGAAGTTTGCGTCATATTTGTGTGCCAAAGGGATATAGACTTTTACTGGTGTTAGGACTCTTCCAAAAAGATCAGAATTATGATACAAGAAAAGACATCCATTGAATGATGTTTGATAATATCTTTTTATTTGTGTGGGCCATCAACCAGTTTGGAAGTCCTGTGAAACTTATAGGTACCTTCTCAAAATAATGTTTTTAACAAAGAGTATCTACAACTGCAAGCAAAAAAAGCTCCTTCTATCTGTCCCATACTATCTAGGCTCCCTCTCAATCTGAAGCAGAGCAGGCATCACCATCCCAAAGTCCTCAAGATTAAGGAAGGAACAAACATAAGGGGGGAATGCAACCATGGACCAAAGTAGACATTATTAATGTGTAACAGAAGAACTTGTAGCACTGATATAAAGATGGTGATTACCAGAGATTCTGAGGGGAGGAGGAAGGAAAAATAGGTAGAACAGAGGGCATTTTTAGGGCTTTGGAATTGTTCTGCATGATATTGCAATGACGGATACAGGCCAGTGCATATTTTGTTAAAACCTATAAAACTATCGGTGCAAATTGTAAATGGTAATGTGAACTATAGATCATGGTTAGTAGCAATGCTTCAATATTTGTTCATCAATTGTAATGCATGTACTACACTAATGTAAGATGTTATTAATAGGGGAAAGTGTGGGAGGGGGAGGGGATGGGGGGTATATGGAAATCCCCTATACTTTCAATGCAATTTTTCTGTAATCTAAAACTTCTTTAAAATAAAGTTTATTGTATGAAAAAAATGTTTTTAAGTACATAAAATACCTTAGGGCCCTAATTATATTGAAATATAGTTAGATTATTATATGTGTACGTGTACTTTCTTATCAACACATTAAATGACAATATCAACTTTAATAACTACCACAATGTGAAAATGATGAGGAGTATAAATGATAATTTGAGGTATCTGCAACAATTCTAATACAATATGTAAATATCAGTGATTTCTAAGCCATAGATACTGATATTACTCTTGCTTGTTGTCTACTTTTGTAGAATTTGAATTTTTGTAAACATTTTGTACAATTTAAAAATTTTATAGAATTTAGTGAAAAGGTAAAATTTTTCCCCATTCCATATCACAGACTCCCTGAATTCTATCTGGAAATTCCTTGGGCATCTGTGGATCTCAGATTAAGAAATCCTGCTATAAAATAATCCTTGAATTTCATTCAATCAATTTTCTCTTTCCTTTCTTGAGGGTCAATGTATCAATTCATTTATTTCATAAATGAGAAGCTAACTGTGGCAGTTTGATATTGTTTATGAATTCCAAAAATATATATTGGATGTTTGTAAACTGGTCTGTCCCTCTGGGCATAGTAGATTATATTGGATTCAGAGGTTTTACTTTTACCTGATTAAATAATGAATAAGGCTTTGATTGGGCCAAGTCAGTAGGATGTTGCATCCCCACCCCCTTGGTGGGTGGGGACTCATAGCGAAACCTCACCACAGAGAAGGGAGATTGGAGTTTTGAGCTGGAGCCCAGGAAGTAAGCACACAGAGGAGCAGAACATCTGAGCTTGGAGAGAATAGAGCCCTGGGGAGAGAGAGACAGAGCTGGTCGCCTGATAGTCTACAGCTGGCCTTGTGAAGAGAGCGGGGCAGCTGAGCCTGGAAAGAAATAAACCCTGGGAAGAGAGGAACCCAGGAAACTGATGAAGACATAGGCAGCCATCTTGCTCAAACATGTGGCAACACACTTTGGTGAGGGAAGTAACCTATGCTTTATGATCTGGTAACTGTAAGCTTCTACCCCAAATAGATACCCTTTATAAAAGCCAACAGATATCTGGTATTTGTATCAGCACCCCTTAGGCTGACTAATACAGTAACCATTGTGCATTTTTTTCAGCATATATCAGCCAAAATAATTGAGAACACTGTCACTAACCAAATAATGTAGAGTAATGTTTATTAATTATACAGTGATATAATCTTTATTTTATTTTTTTATTTTCGTTTGACTATTTTGATGCACAGATGAACCTGCTGCATGAATATATTCTGAAAATGGAAAATGCTCTGGAGTTCATTGTACTGATGAAAATACCAGGCCATATAAAATAAGGATTTAGCTACCCAACTCTTTTTCCACAGAGCTTGGTATATAGGTGTTCACTGTGTCCATCTCAGGAGCCCACGAGGGAGGTAGGCAGAAAAAGACTTTAGGCGGAGAGAGAAGTTTGCTTATACCAGCACAGCCACAGCCTGGTCCAATGTACAGGCAGGTCCATACTTTATTGGCATAGTTATTTATACACTATGGTTATTGCTCACGTGTTATACAAAGGAACACAAAGTGCAACTTCCCAGAATCATTTCTGCTGTGCACAGGTACTATGTGTGCTGGGCCAAGGATTTTATGAACTAGATACAAGGTATACTGAGTCGCAGGACACAAAAAGCTGAGCCAAGGACTTTGTGAGCTAATAGATGATCCAGCAGTTGGGCCGCTGCCCTAGTCTTAACCCTTAAACTCCATCCCCGACGGCCACGGCCTTAGCTGTGGGAGTACATTGCAGCCAAATACCACAGCAGCAACAGCATAGAAGTAAGCATCCTAAGCCTGTTAGGGTTCCCCCAAGGGCCCATTTCCAAGTGCCTAGGGACTCCCGCCAGTCTTGTACAGGGTCTACCTGTGATTTCTGTATAGATTGTATTCCATGATTCATTTCTTGCAGGGCCTCCTGAATGGATTCACACATTCTGTATGAATTAATGTGCACGGTCCTCCTTGTGCAACAGTTAATAAATCTAGGGCCATTCGATTCTGTAATGCGACCTATCGTATTTGATCGGTTTCTTCTGTTAGTTGGGCTGTGGCATATTCTGAAGCATTCAGGGCTTGGGCAGTATGATGCCCTAAGGCTTCTATGTCTAATTCAGCTTTGATGGCCCCTCCCTCAGGAGGAAAATAGTCAATGGGTAAGACCACCAGGGTGTCGGGCATATACGGTGCCATCTATGATACACGGTGTCCCAGTTCTGAGGTTTCTGATCTAGGGTGGTAGCGATGCGACCTGGAATGAAGAGGCATACCCAAGTACAACGCCCATCCAATTGGCTGGGAGGTATGGCCACCCACGGGGCCCACAAACCTGCAAGTACCCGGCCCGCAACCTGTCGGTGGGCTTAGTTCATAAGGTACCCCTGGCTGGTCCTCCAGCGGAAACCACCCACCACTACTTGGGTATTGTTACATAACTGTGGAGATACCTCCCCTGCTAGTCGTTTGGGATTTTTGTTCTATACACTTCGGGGCAATGCTCCAAAGTTAAACATGTTCAGCGGGGAGCCAGCCCCATCCATTAAATAGAGCATAGCCAGACCACAGAGGATGCAAGTCCAGGTCCCGGTGGAGGAGTTTCTCAACATCCCTCGAATTGCTTCCCATGCTGCTGTCATTTGGTTGGCCGTCTCCAACCACATCCAATTGTCCTGTGTTACAGGGTCGATACTCCAGGCCAAACCACAGGCTGAACTGGCTGGCAGTTCAATGCACACCCAGCAGCGAGACACATTGTACACTTGAGCATATACATGTGCCCAAGCCAGCAAGCTGTTGGCAGAACTCCTAGGGGTGGTAAGACAAATGTGTGAGCATAACTAGGAGAGGCAGATCATGCCCATCTAACAGGACACATCCCAGCTGGTCGTCCTTAGGCAGTAAAGTGCCACTTTGCGATGTGTGCCCAGGGCAAATATACCATACTCTAGGGATATTGCTAGTGTGTTTTCATTTATACATGGAGAATGTGATAAACAATTAATAGCTTAGTAACTACCTTAAACACCTTTTGCAGGAAGATGTCATATTTCTTACAGAATAGATTAAAACAAAATGTTAAAAACTGTGAAAGTACCTATTTGCTTTAAATGTGTCCTTCAAATATTGAATAATATATTCAAACACACCAGTTTCCAGTTGTTTTCTCAGTAGAGATAATTTATACTTTTTAGGCAGTTTCCCATAAGGCCTAAAAGACCACATTTCTGAAGATAGTGACCTTGCCCTAATCATACCTGCCTTCACTAACAAACCCAGACATATATGCAAAAATAAAAATCAGATTAAAATATTTCATTCATACTGAAGATTTGTTAAAGGCAGTCATAACATGATTTTAGAGATCAAAAATAATTCTCAGTTGTAACTTTGGGATATAACAAGTTCAACATCATGTTATCAACATACCAAAAAAAATTCTTCCAGCCATATGACCATTCTATATTAGTTTCCTATTACTGTATAATGAATTACCATTACTGCCTAAAGCAACACCCACTAATTATCTTACAGTTCTGTATGTCAGAAGCCCAAGCACAGCTTCCAAGATCATTCAGGTAGTTGCCAGAATGCATTCCTTGTAGTTGTAGGACTGAGGTTCCCATCGTGTTCATGGCTCTCAGCAAAGGGTTGCTCCCAACTCCTAGAGTCTGCCCACATTCCTTGCTACATGGCCTCCTCCATCTTCAATGGTAGCAATGGAGGATTTCTCCCTCATCAAATCCTTCTCAAGCTTCAAATCTCTTCCACCATAAGGAGCCCCGCCCCTCTCAAGAGCTCAATGATTTGGTTCAGCTCACCCAGGATAATCTCCCTATCTTAAGTTCAACTGATTTGGAAACTTAATTACATTTGAAAAAAATCCCTATTCCCATATAACTTAACATAAACATGGAAATAATATATTCACAAATACTAAAAAAAATCTGTTAGCAAAATGACATTCATAAATTAAAAGGAAAAAAAGATGTTGAAACTATTCTCTATATACTCACTATTTTATTTAAAAAAACAGTACATCTATATATATATATATATATCCCTCCACAAATCTTTATGAAATAGCTACCTTAAATCAGGTGTTATGCCTAGCATGTAAACACACTAGCAAAGAGCACAGTCACTGTTTATGAAATGTCTAGATTACAAGTAATTATATCACGATCACAAATAATTACAGATAAAGCTGAAGCCTATAAAACCACCCACCATATTTCAAGAAACATTTATTGTGAAATCAACATAGGTCAGATACTGAAAACATGCCTGAATAATACAGTTCCTAACTTTTTAAAAAACAGAACAATGGCTGTTTCTCAGTGGCTTATAGTCAATGAAAGCAATAGTAACCCCCCCCCCTTTTTTGAGTCAGTAAGAATATCCTAAATCCCAGTTATCTTTCCAAAGCTGTTGACCTTAATCATTGATAGATCATCAAGATTGGCTAATGACCTGGAGAAGGACACAGCATCTTCCAAGCATGCCTAAGAAATGAGACCATCAATTCAGATATGAGGGCACTTCTGGAATAACTATATTTAAGGTGCCAGGATCTTGATGGCATCTCTAGGAAATTGGAAGGAGATGATTCTTACATACTAAATAATTTGATCATATAACTGAATATTCTGTTAATAACCTTGAAATGGATGAGTCTAACCTGCAAATTATATATGGGAAGAGCTAATGATCAGCATGTTAGCTTACTAATGGTTTTCAGAAATTAAGTGGGTCATGATAATTTTTCCAAATTAAAGCATGTATTTAGATATGATGATAAGTTAATATACTTTATTGTTTGGTAGTTTTTCAGAAGCAAGATTGAAAAGAAATACAAAGTTTTAAAAATGCAAATATG
>PVKH010028029.1:0-12915 GCA_004027955.1 Chaetophractus vellerosus
GGAACCCCTAGCAGTCTTTGGGAGTGATTTGCCAGCTGGAAGTGGTGCTGGGCTGAGGGGAGAGGCAAATCTGCTGTACAGGGCTAATTTAGCTAACTGTGATATGGATGCTAAGCTCAGCAAAGGGTGGTCCCAGCAATTTTACAGCTCTTTTCTGAGTAACACAGTCTCAGCTCCCCTGGGGGAGTCAGGCATTGGGAAGTAACAGATAAGTCTCCACAAGCCTAGTTGGGGGCACTCACAGGAGGGGATCAGCTAGAAAAGGTGTTATTTAAGGTCCCTTATACATCAAAACATAGAGAGAGAGAAACATATTGACTTGCTTTAAGCACTAAATTCTACCTCAAGCCTGCAGAGAGAAGGCTGCAGGGCAATTGAACAATGAATACAGGCTGAGAGGCTCCACAAGGGCCCAAAGGAATGCTGTTTTTCCTTAGCTTTGACTGCATACTTCTGTGCTTCTTACCTCTATTCTCTCCTCTTGTTTTTTTTTTTTTAATTAGGTGCTGATAGCTCTTTTCTTCTTTGCTGGTTTTCTTCATCCTTGACTTTCCATCTTCTGTGTATAGTGATTGTGTCTACCAACACTATCTCCTCTCTTTCCTTCATCTTTCTACCTTCAGCTTTCTGTTCTGGTTCTTACATTCCACCTTTTTTCATTGCTCTCAACTTCATGCTTGTTAAATTCTATCTTGTCTATTCTGTTCTCTTTTCTTACTTTCTTTTTGTATTAGCTTTTGTCTTTCAAACTATTCTTTATTAGTTTCTCTCCCCTCAACATTCTGGCCATATACAATATTCTATATATTTTTCTCTATTTGATTCCCCATTCCATTGTTGGCACTCTAATTTGCTCCCATCTCGCAACATGCTTACACGAGATAAACATTCAATTTACTAAGTCTGATACGGCCCCTCTTCTAACTATTATCAATAGCATACTATTATCCCTTTTCCTTTCTTACCCCTTTCAATTGCTCTGGCCCTCATTTTCTACCTTCAAAGGGACATAGAAAAAAGCAAGGAAACACAAAAAGGGGAAGAAAATATCAATGAGAAAACTTAAAACACACACTGAACTACAAGCTAAATAAAACTCTAGAGCAAAGAGAGGAGCTAATCAACTGAATAAAGACATCAAGATAAATGATGAACAGAACACAACAAAAAATTACAAGCCATACTGAGAAACTGGAAGATATGTACCATTCCAAAGAACAAACCAAAAAGCATGAAGAGATGCAGAACATAGAACAACTAATGAAAGCTGTACAAACAAATATCATGGACCAACTTCATGAAGTGAAGGAAGAGATTAAGGATACTAAGAATATATTGGGAGTACATACTGAAGAAATTGTAAACATACATAATAAGACAACAGATATAATGCCGATGAATAGCATAATCCAAGAACTCAAAAAGATGATGGATTCACATTACAGCAGATTTGAACAGACAGAAGAAAAAATTAGTGATGTGGAAGACAGTACATCTGAAATAAAACAGAGAGTACAAAAGATAGATAAAAAGATAGAAAGAATCCAGCAAGGACTCGGGGATAATCAATAACACAAAACTAACAAACATACTCATTCTATGCATCCCAGAAGGAGAGGAGAAATGAAAGGGAACAGAAAGAGTTTTGAAGGAAATTATGGCTGAAAACTTCCCAACACTAACTAGGGAGATGGATGTACATATCCAGGAAGCACAGCACACCCCAAACAGTATAAATCCCAACAGGCCAACCCCAAGACACATACTTGTCAAAATGTCCAATACTCAAGACAAAGAGAAAATACTCAAGGTAGCAAGAGAAAAGAGAACCATCACATACAAGGGAAGCACAATAACATTAAGTGCTGACATCTCAGCAGAAACCATGGAGGCAAGAAGACACTAGTACGGCATAGTCAAGGTACTAAAAGAAAAATCTTCCAACCACGAATTCTCTATCCAGCAAAGCAGGCATTCAAAAATGACAGAGAGTTCAAAATATTCACAGATAAACACAAAGTAAGGGAATATGCCAAAAAGAAACCTGCACTTCAAGAAATACTAAAAGAAGCTGTAAAGATTGAAAGGAAAAAACAGGAGAGAGAGAGTTGGAGGAGAGTGTAAGAACAACAATAATGACATAAAGAAGAACAAAAACTACATAGGACATACATAAACCCAAAGAAAATATGGTGGATGAAAGAAATTCATAGAGAGTAGTAACACTAAATGTTAACAGATTAAACTCATCAGTCAAGAGACACCGATTGGCATGAATGGATAAAGAAATATGGACCATCTATATGTTCTTTACAAGAGACCAACGTTAGATCCAGGGATTCAAGGAGGCTGAAAGTGAATGGCTTAGAAACAATTTTACAAACAAATAATAACCAAAAGAGGGCAGGAGTAGCTATTCTAATATCAGACAAAATTGACTTTAAATGCAAAACAATCATAATGGACAAAGATGGACACTATATATTAGTAAAAGGGGTAATCACTCAAGAAGAGAGAACAATCATAAACATTTATCCACCTAATCAGGGTGCCTCTAAATATATGAAGCAAACAATGGAAAAATTAAATGGAGAAAGAAATGCCTCCACAATTTTAGTGGGGGAATTTAATAAACCATTATCACCATTAGAGAGAACATATAGACAAAGAAACAGTAAAGAAACAAAGAACCTGAATAAAACATTAGAGGACCTGGACCAGTAGACATATGAAGAACTGTAAACCCTAATAGAGCACGATGTACATTCTTCTCAAGCGCACATGGATTATACTCCAAGATAGACCAACTGCTATGCCACAGAAGAAATCTCAATGAGTTCAGAATGATTGAGATTATACAAAGTAATTTCTCTGACTACAATGGAATGAATTTGGAAATCACTAAGGGCCAGAGAACTAGATTAGACATGAAGATATTGAAATTAAACAACACACTCTTGGACAAACATTGGCTCAAGGAGGGAATCACAAAGGAAATCAGTAACTACCTCAAATCGAATGAAAATGACAGCACAACATAACAAAATCTATGGGATGCAGCCAAAGCAGTACTGAGAGGGAAATTTATAGCTCTAAAGGCATATATTAAAAAAGGAGAAAGAGCTAAAATTGAAGTATTAACTGCACAACTGAGAGGATTGGAAAAACAACAACAAACAAACCCTAAAGGAAGCAGAAAGAAAGAAATAGCAAAGATCAAAGCAGAGATAAATGAAATAGAAAGTAAGAAAGCACTAGAAAAAATAAACAAAACCAAAAGCTGGGACTTTGAGAAGATCAATACAATTGACAAACACTTACCCAGACTAACAAAGAAAAAGAGAGTGCAGATGCAAATACACAAAATAAGGAATGAAGAAAATGATATCACTACTGACCCCACCAAAAAAAAAGAATATCATAAGAGGGTACTTTGAAAAATTGTATGCTAAGAAGGATGATAATTTAGAGGAAATGGACAAATTCCTAGAAACTCACAAGCAGCCTACACTGACAAGAACAAATGAATGAATAAAACAGCCCAATTACAAGTAACGAGATAGACTCAATCATCAAAAACCTCCCAACTAAGAAGAGCCCAGGACTGGATGGCTTCACAGCTGAATTCTATCAAACATTCCAGAAAGAACTAACAGCAATCCTGCTTAAACTCTTCCAAAAATAGAAACAGAAGGAACATTCCCTAACTTATTCTATGATGCCATCATCACCCTAATAACAAAACCAAACAAAGCTACCACAAGAAAGGAAAATTACAGACAAATCCCTCTAATGAACCTAGGTGATAAAATCCTCAACAAAATACTTCCTAGTCACATTCAACAACATAGCAAAAACATTATACACCATGACCAAGTGGATTTTATCCCGGGTATGCAAGGATGGTTCAATATAAGAAAATCAATCAATGTAATACACTACATAAAGAGATTGAAAGAAAAAATGACGTAGTCATCTCTATAGATGCAGCAAAAGAATTTGACAAAATACAGCACCCTTTCCTGATAAAAACTTTACAAAAGATAAGAATAGAAGGAAACTTTCTGAACATGATAAAAGGTAAATATGAAAAACCCAAAGCTAACATCATCTTCAATGTGGAATTCCTAAGAGCCTTCCTTCTGAGATCAGAAACAAGACAAGGATGCCCAATATCACCACTCTTATTTAACATTGTCCTAGAAGTAGTTGCTCAAGCAGTGAGGCAAGAAAAAGATATTAAAGGCATCCAAATTGGAAAGGAAGAAGGAAAATTTTCATTATTTGCAGACAACATGATCCTCTACTTAGAAAGCCCCAGGAAATATACAACAAAGCTGCAAAAACTTATAAAGGGGTTCAGTGATGTTGCAGGCTATAAGATCAATGCTGAAAAATCAGTAGCATTTCTGTACACCATCAATGAACAATCTGAGGAGGAAATCAAGAAAAAAATAGCATTTCCAATAGTAACAAAAAGAATCAAATACATAAGAATAAATTTAACTAAAGATGTAAAGGACTCATATGCAGAAAACTACACAACGTTGTTGAAGGAAATCAAAGAAGACTTAAATAAATGGAAGAATATCTCCTGATCATGGATAGGAAGACTAAATATCATCAAGATGTCTATCCTACCGAAAGTAATCTACAGATTTAATGCAATCCCCATAAAAATTAACACCATATTTTTTAAGGAATTGGAAAAATTAACTACAATTTTTCTGGAAAAGTAAAAACCCTGGATTTGCCAAAGACATATTGAAAAAGAAAAATGAAGTTGGAGGTATCACATTACCTGATTCCAAAACATATTTCAAAGCTATAGTGATAAAAATCACATGGTATTGGCACAAGAAGAGACACATTGACCAGTGGAACAGAATTGAGAAGTCAGATATAGATCCTCACATAATCAGTCACCTGATATTTGACAAGGCCACCAAGACCACTCAGTGGGAGGGAATGGCCTCTTCAACAAGCGGTTCATGGAGTAATGGATATCCATATGCAAGAGAATAAGAGAGGAACATCATCTCACCCCCTAGACAAAAATTAACTCAAGGTGGGTCAAAGATCCAAACATAAGAACCAAGACCATAAAAACCTTGGATGATACTGTAGGGAAGCATCTACAGGCCCTCATAGTAGGAAATGGTTTCATGGACTTCACACCCAAAGCATGAGCAGCAAAAGAAAGAAAATAGATAAATGGGATCTCCTCAAAACTGAAACCTTTTGCACCTCGAAGGATGTTATCAAGAAAATAAAAAAGCAGACTACCCAATGGGAGAAAATATTTTGCAACCATATATCTGATAGGAGCCTCATATCTTGCATATATAAGAAGATCCTACACCTTGAAAATAAAAAGATGAACAACCCATTTAAAAAATGGGCAAGTGACCTGAAAAGCCAGTTCTCCAAGGAAGAAATACAAATGGCTAAAAAGCACATGATATAATGCTTGTCATCGCTAGGTCTTAGAGAAATGCAAATGAAAACTACAATGAGATATCATCTTACACCCATTATAATGGCAGTTATTTAAAAAACTGCAGAAAATAAATGTTGGAGAGGATGTGGCCGAATGGGAACCCTCATCCAATATTGGTGTAATTGTGAATTGGTAAAGCCACTGAGGAGGACAGTACAGTGGTTCCTCAATAATCTAAATATAGATCTTCCATATGAAAATGCGATTCCACTTCTGGGTATATACCCAGAAGAATTGAAATCAAAGACACGAACAGATATATGTACACCAATGTTCATAGCAGCATTCTTCACATTTGCCAGAAGTTGGAATCAGCCGAGGTACCCAACAATGGATGAATAGATAAACAAAATATGGCACATACATACAATGGAATACTACTCAGCAGTAAGAAGGAATAAAGTGCTAACACACGGGATAACATGGATGAATCTTGAATCCCTGATGTTGAGTGAAGGAAGCCAGGCAGTGAAGCATGAGTTGTACATGACCTCACTGATATGAATGAAGGAAATTGAGCAGTCCCTGCTAACTAGGGTCTGAAAGATAGGTTTACAAGAAATAGAAAGAGAAGACAATGTTGTGGGACATCATCCATAGGGACATAATCTGTAGTGAGGTGATTGAGTGTGGTTTCTTGTTGGGGGGATGGGACAGGTGGGTGGTGATATTGTTGGGTTTTGCGGTGCAGGGTTGTTCACTGGGAGGACTAGGAGGGTCAGTTTGGAGAGACCAGTATGCTTTGGGGGGATGCAGGGTAGACCAGATGAATGCTTGGGACTTGTGGGTGAGGGGCTGTGACTGACCAGATGGGAGTGCTCTTGTCGCAGTGGGGAGGGGAGGTGTTGCTGCTTGGGGGTGTGGGTTGGGGCATTCACTGGGATTTATCTGGGGGGCCTAGGTGGTTTGAGGGAGTGTTTGTCCTGTCGTGGTGGGTTGTGTCAGTGGGTGAAGATCCTGCCCGGTGGGGGGAGGGAGATGGGCTCCCTATTTTTGGAGGTCTGATTCACTCAGATATAGACAGGGGTTGACTCTTGGGAGCAGGGATGGCTCACAGAGGGGGATGAACTGGTGAGCCAGGACATCCTGTAGCATGTTTCTGTGAATGTTGTCATCTAGGGAGTCTAGCCTTGGAGGGTGTTGTGGGCCTTGGGGCAGGGGGATGGATGGGGTTGATCGAAATATGGGTGTTTGTTGACCCATTAAAGTGTATTCCATTGCCTTGCGGTGGTGAAAAAGGGACAGAGTAATAGTCATCAAAATTTATGAAATTGTATGAGCTAAAATTTGGAACTTGATGTGGACCAAGTACATGGTTAGGGAACTATGTTTCACTATCTGTATGTAAGTTATGTTGGTGCTGCCATCCACATACAAAAATATTTTGGTATATGGGGGAATGGAGGAGGAGGTTGAATATATGAGATTGTCTTCTAGAGTGTGTGTGACTCTGCTGTGACTTAAAACATCTTTGAAAATTAAATGACAAATGGTGGGATACTTGAGAGTGTGAAGAGGAAGGTGCCACAAAACAGACTCAACACCAGATATTGCACCGACAAGGCAAAAAGGGAAAATTTTTTTTCTATACAAGTATATCTTATTGTTTTTTCACATATTTTGAATAGCCCAGTCCTTTGGCAATGTCTTGTTTTCTTTTTTATATTTTCCTTAAATTTAAAAAAAATTTTTTTTTTATTTTTTACGTTCTCCTATGATTTGACTCTTGCATTTAAATGTCGTTGTTAGGGATGGTTCATGGTGGGGGATGAACCGGTGAGCCAGGACACTCTGTGGTGTGAATCCTTGAATTCTGTCATGTGGGGAGTCGAGCTAGGGGGCATTGTGGGCCCAGGGGTGGTAGGGAGGAATGGGGTGGACCAAATGAAGGGCATTTGGTGTCCCGTGGAAGTGTTTTACATTGCCTTGTGGTCATGGATACAGGACAGGGTGATAGCCATCAAAATTTATAAAAGTGTGCAATCTAAAATATGGGCCTTGATGTGGACCAATGACAATGTTGGGGAACTATGTTTCCCTATCTTTTTGTCAGTTATGTTCATGCTGCCATCGACATACAAAAAACTCTTGGTATGGGAGAGAATGGGGAAGGAGGTTGAGTATATGACATTGTCTTGTATTCTGTGTGTGACTCTGCTATGACCTAAAACTTCTTTGAAAATTAAATGATAAAAGGAGTGCTGCTTGAGAGTGAGAAGAGGAAGTTGCCACGAAACAGACTGCACACCAGATATTGCACTGACAAAGCACAATCGGAAAAATAATTTTATACATATATATTTTTTTCACATTTTTTGAATAGCCCAATCCTTTAATAAAATCTTGCTTTCTTTTTTCTATTATTTAAATATCCTAAAATTATTTTTAATTTTTTAAGTTCTCTTATATTTTAACTCTTACATTTATATATCATTATTATTTCATTTTCCTACTCAATGCAATTGGCTATTGTCATGGCTTCACCTGTGAAAAGGCTGTGAATCACAGAAGGGTCACAATGGGGATGGGAGAGGATCATTGGTGGGGGGGTGTCAGGGTTGGGGGTCCATGGGGGGAAGTCCACCTGAACATACATAAAAGACATACATAATTGTTCAAATGCTCACGGGACATGGTCACGGTGTGAAGAACTACTCAATAAATGGGAGAACACTGAATTCCCATCAAGGAGAGCTCTGCCATATTTTCCAGAAGAGCAGCAACATCCCATCCTCATGAGTGCAGCGGCAGTGTCTGGCAAAGGAGGATGATCCATTGATGGCCCTTTGTTATTGATGACTAGCCTTATGAGTCATTACTGTTGAAACTGAAATAGCCTAGTGTTAAGGGGTGCCTAAGAGTTGCCTCTTGAGAACCTCCTTGTTGCTCAAATGTGGCCTTTCTCTAAGCCAAACTCAGCATTTCAATGCATTATCTTCCTCCCAGCATGGGACATGACTCCCGGGGATGAGCCTCCCAGGCAACGAGGGATTACTAACAAATATCAATGGGCAGAACCACGGGAAAAAGACTCCAAATAAAAGGGGGAAATGTTAAATACAAGTGAGTTCATAGGACTAAGAGACTTCAAAGGGAGTCGGGAGACCAACCCAGAGATAACACTTATGCACACCCCAGTAGGACCTCTTAGGCTTCCAATATGGATATTACCCCAAATAGAGGGTCTTCTGAGGGGTTTAGAGATATCCAGGTCCTATATCAGGGCAGATAGCCCCAGAGTTTGGTGCTTTACCAGTGGGCCCTAATTTGGAACCCTTGCTCCTGAGAGTGACAGAGACTGAATAAAATATGTCTTCACTGCTTATGGTCCATCAGTCTCTTCTATTCAAACCTATATTTGATGCCAGAGTTTTAGATGTACTTCCAGAGATGAGAGCCTATGCACTATCCATTTTCAAACCTTGTCCTGAAGCTCTGTGGACTTGCAACTCCTACTCTACAACTCAATGGACTCACCCAGGACACCTAGTGGGGAGATGATGATCGATGATGGCTCTCCTGGTGAATGGAGAGAGCCTGCAGCTGCAGGCAGATCAACTCTTCCATTCTATCCATGGCATATAAGCTCCCCCTCACTTGGTGGTGGTGGGAACATCAGCATCCCAAACTCCTCAGGATTGGGGGAAGAACTATGGACTAGAATGGGCTTGTTGGTGTCCTGTTATAGACTTGTGATACATGCAATGGAAGAAATTACAAAATTATGTGGAGCCAGGTCACTGGACACTTTGGGTGCAGGGAGAGGGAAGGGCAATTGTAATACGGGGTTTTTTGGGGACTTGGGAATTGTCATGGCTGATGTTCAAAGGAGAATATAGACCATTTTATATCATCATGTATCATGCAGAACTGTATGGGAGAGGGGGTGGTCTACAGTCTGAACTGTGATACATGCTTGATGGCAAAGCCCCAAAATGTGGGTATATATCACAGGCGTTATGCCACACTGATGAAGGATATATATGTGAGAGGTTCTGGGAGGTGTAGGAGGGTGGCATATGGGTACTACTAAAATTTCTGTGTAACATTTATGTAATCAGTGTATCCTAAAATATATATATATATAAATAAATATAAAAAAGACCTAGTATCCAGTATATGTATAAATAAATCCTACATCTCAAAAATTTTTAAAAATGTTAAAAAGGGACAAGAGATTGGAATAGCCACTTCTCCAAAGAAGAAATACAAATGAATTAAAAGCCCATAATAAAATACTCAGCATCACTAGCTATTAGGAAATTGAAAATCAAAACTACAATGAGAAATCATTTTACTCCTATTATACTGGTGACTATTAAAAAAAACAGAACTATAAATGTTGGAGAGAATGTGGAGGAAAGGAAACATTCATCCAATGCTGGTGGGAATAGAGAATGGTGCAGCCATTGTGGAGGAAAATTGGACAGTTCCTCAGGAAGCTAACTATAGAACACCATATGAGTTGTAATTGTTTGAGTTTTATGTAGTTATGAATTCCAAAAATATAAATTGGATTATGTTTGTAAACTCATCTGTTCATCTGGGCATGATTGGTTTATGATCAGGGCGTTGACTGGGCTGCAGTGAATAGGGTGTTGAGCCCCACCCCTCGTGGATGTGGTCTCAAGTTTAAAAAGCAAGACAGAGATTGGGAGAAGCAGATTTGGAAAAGGAGATTTGAGAAGCAGTCCTTATGTTGGAGTATCCAGCTGTTCGCCCGATAGGCTACAGCTAGCCTTGTGGAGAGATGCAATTCATAGAGAGCCTCATGGTCTACAGCTGAACTTGTGGAGGAAACGCAAGCTAAGCCCAGAGAGAAATGCAGCCCCGGGAACAGAGGAACCCAGAAGCCTGAACCCTGGAGACGTCGGCAGCTGTCTTGCTCCAACAGGTGGACTTTGGTGAGGGAAGAAATTTATGCTTTGTGGCCTGGTAACTGTAAGCATCTACCCCAAATAAATACACTTTATAAAGACTGACCAATCTTTGGTATATTTCAAAAGGCACACCTGTGGCTGACCAAAACATGAGTCATCAATCCCACTTCTGGGTATATACTTAGACGAATTGAAAGCAGGGACATAAGCAGTTATAGGCACACCAATATTCATAGAGGCATTATTCACTATTGCTAAAAGTTGGAAGCAACCCAAGTGTACATCAACAGATGAATGGATAAGCAAATCAAGGTGTGGGCATACAAGATATTATGCAGCTGTAAGAATTAATGCAGTATTAACACACAGGACAACATGGATGAAATTTGAAGACCTTATAGTGTATGAAGAAAACCCATCACTGGACAAAATTACATGATCTCACTGATATGAATTAAGCACATTTGAAAAACTCACAGAGTTAGAGTCTGGAAGATATGTTATCAGGAGAGAGAAAGGGAGTAGAGCGTGGTGAGCTGATTCTTAAAATGGGCAAAATATATGCTACGGTGGAAAGGATGTTTGAGCAGTGGATGGAGTGATAGTGTTGCAGTTATGTGATTGGATGTGATGGTGCTGGAATATGAGGGGGAGTAAAGTGGATGGGTTGGGTTTGACTATCCATGTACCTGGGGGGAAGGTTGGAAGAAGGAGCAGTGACCTTGAGATTTGTAGGTCTGTGACTAAAATTACAACTGTGAGAATATTCTTCTGTGAAATACGGTAGGGGGGCTAGAAGTAGTGCCGGAAGCGGGGGGAAGATGGCAGATGGTGCCAGTTTAGGTGGGTACTTGCCATCTCTTGGATTGAGGAGGGCTGATTGGGGAAGGATCCTGCCTGGTTGGTCTTTTTTGGGAGCCTGTGGAGTGAGAGGCTTGGGGTCAT
Source organism: Chaetophractus vellerosus (assembly GCA_004027955.1). Taxonomy (NCBI): domain Eukaryota; kingdom Metazoa; phylum Chordata; class Mammalia; order Cingulata; family Chlamyphoridae; genus Chaetophractus; species Chaetophractus vellerosus. The sequence goes on from PVKH010028029.1 coordinate 11,326, forward strand.
TGATCTGGATTGAGCTGGACAGTGAGGAGTACTGCTCAATATAAAATCGTGAGCTTTTTTTTTTTTAACTGAGCTGGAAACGTACACGGCTAAGCCCTACCATTGGGACAGGGGGCTAAGTGTGCCCTGAGTCCCGCCGGTGGTCTGGTGAGGGGGAACACTCTCTGAGAGTGGGAGGGTTCTGGCTAAGGATGGAAAGGGGTTTCCTTTCTGTCGGTTTGGTCAACAAGACTCCCTAGCAGTTAGGGGAGCGAATTAGCTGGCTGGAAATACTGCTGGTCTGAGGGGAAAGGCAAATCTGCTGTGCAAGACTGATTTACATAAAAGCAACAGGACACAGAAGCTTGGATCATTTTACAGTTCCATGCTGTGTAACACAGTCTCAGCTCCCCTGGGGTAGTCAGGCAGTGGGAAGTGCTTCATAAGTTTCCAGGAGCCTATTTGGGGTCTGCTTAGAGGAAGGGGTGGTCCAGAAGAGGCCTTTTAGGACTTTTATTTCATCAAAAAAGAAAAAGAAAAAAATTTTGACTTAGTCTAATCACTAAATTCTGCCTCAAAACTTGAAGAGAGAAGGCTGCAGGGTAATTGATTGATGAATGCAGGATGAGAGGCTCCACAACCGCCAAAGAAGGATCACCATTCTTCCATAGCTTTGTTTGACTGCATGCTTGTTTGTTTGTTTGGTTTTTCTTTCCTTGTTTGTTTCTTGCTTTTGTTTCCTCTCCCCTCCCCACCCTGCTTTTTTTAAAAATTAGGTGCTCCTAGATTGTTTCACCTTTGCTGGTCTTCTTCTTCCCTGATTTTCCACACTCTGTTATTGACTGTGTCTACCAACACTATCTCTTCTCCTTCCTTCATCTTTCTACCTACAGCTTTCTGTTGTGGTTCTTACAATCCATCTTTTTTCATTTGTCCTCAACTTCATGGGTGTTTTGGTCAGCCACAGGAGTGCCTTTTGAAATATACCAAAGATTGGTTGGTCTTTATAAAGGGTATTTATTTGGGGTAGAAGCTTACAGTTACCAGGCCACAAAGCATAAATTTCTTCCCTCACCCAAGTCCACGTGTTGGAATAAGATGGCTGCCGACATCTCCAGGGTTCAGGCTTCCGGGTTCCTCTGTTCCCGGGGCTGCTTTTCTCTCCGGGCTTAGCTTCTGTTTCCTTCACGAGTTCAGCTGAAGACTGTGAGACTCTCTGCGTTGCGTCTCTCCACAAGGCCAGCTGTAGCCTATCCGGCGTTCGGCTCACTCCAACATCAGAACTCCTTCTCAAATCTCCTTCTCCAAATCTCCTGCTTCTCTCATCCTGCTTGTCTCTGCTTCTCTCATCTAGCCTTCCATACTTTAGACCACGCCCACCGAGGGGCAGGGCTCAACGTCTCACTGACATGGCAGTTAACGCCCTACTCACAACTCAATCATGCCCAGATGAACAGACCAGCTTACAAACATAATCTAATCTATATTTTTGGAATTCATAATTAAATCAAACTTAAACCATTACATTCCACACCTTGAATTCCAAAAATACATTACAATATTCAAAAAACCTTAAATTAGTAACAATTGCAAGTACAAAATCATATCAAA
>PVKH010028030.1:0-12913 GCA_004027955.1 Chaetophractus vellerosus
CCTCCCATGTGGTATGCCGGCGCCCTATCCACTGGGCTATCGAGCCGGCCCCCTCTGTGTCTCTTCTTGTTGCAACATCTTGCTGCGCCAGCTCTTTGTGGGGGCCAGCACTCCTGCACGGGCCAGCTTGCTTTTACCAGGAGGCCCTGGGAATTGAACCCTGGACCTCCTGTATGGTAGATGGGAGCCCAATCACTTGAGCCACATCAGCTTCCCTATTTTAATCTTGATCACATGGCTGAAGTAGTGTTTGTCAGGATTCTCCACTATATAGTTACTCTTTTTCTACCTTTTTCCATACTCTCCTGTTTGGAAAGGAGTTACTGTGTGCAGTCCACAATTAAGGAGTGAGTAATTTATACTCCACTTCCTTCAGGAATGCATATCTACATAAATTATTTGGAATTCTTCTGCATGGAAAATTTGTCTCATCTCTCTCATTCATTCATTTATTTATTTCAGTATTTTGAGCCATGGATTTTTATTTTATACTGGAGGTTATAAGTCAATGCTACTTTATTTTCTTGCTCCAAGAAAATATTTCAGCTTTGGCCGATGTGAACTTTTTAAGTTGGCTCCTGTGTTGTTTTGGCATGCTCCCATCAGTTTGTTTTTTGAGAGCTTTTTTTTACACTGCAAAATGCTCCAGGCTCACCTTGTAATTTCTCTGCCACAGCCCTAGAATTAACCATTTCTCCAAGGAGCCTTGGTTCCTTTTATGGATTAGAAACCAAGATCTGGATGCTAGGCAAGCTTATTGCTCTTGGGGTGCCATTGCTTCTAGGTCTTAGATGCAGAGCAAAGCTTTATATGTGTGTGTACTAATATGTGTATATACACATATTTATAAATGCTTCTGTATGTCTATCTGTATCAATATTAAGCTAAACATAAGTGCATATTGATGTCTCCAGCTCTTAATTCATTACCAAATGGATCATTCTAGCCTTTTCCCCTTGCTTGTTGGTAACCTCCCACTTCAACAGTTAGTTATTTAATTGTTCAATTGTAGTCTACATGTATAGTAGTTTCAGAATTGTTAACCTGTATACTTCCTTGGGAAGCACTTTATCAACTAGAGTACAATGCTTATATATGCATGCAGTTCCTTTTGCCTTTAGTCTTAGATTCCAGTCATTTCCAAAGTTACTTAGGTCAGTACTTCTTTTATATATTTTTTAATACAGTTTGATTCTTTTGTTCGAGTCTCTATTCCATTCTGTGATTCCTTGACCTCCTAAAAGTGTTTGGTTTAAAGTTTATATACATTAAGGGTCACTCTTTCTATTGTTAATTTCTATGGATTTTGACAAATGAATGGTGTTATATATCCATTATTACAGTATCCTACGGTAGTTACACAACCCCCAAAAATCCACTGTGCTTCATCTATTCAACACCCACCCCCCAACTCTCTGGGAATTACTGATCTTTTTACTGTCTCTCTAGTTTTACCTTTTCCAGCATGCCATATAAATGGGATAATACAGTATGTAGCCTTTCAGACTGACATCTAATATGCTGTAATCATTTACTATATTGTTACTGTTATAGCTCCAACACTCATCCTCTTTTGAAGTAGATCCAAGTTTTTTACCTATAAAATTTTTCTTCTTCCTGAAGAACTTTTTAAAAAATTATATATCCCCCCTTTCTGCTTGTTCTTGCTGTGTTCATTTTTGCGTTCTTCTGTGTCTGTCTCCCCCACCCGTTGTGGCGACCCGCTGAGTCAGCTTACCGCACGTTGGCCTTGCCGGCTTGCGGGCGGCTTGCCCTGCCCACAGCAGCTTTGTCCTGGCCACGGCGGCATTGCCTTGCTCACGGCGGCTTGCCTTCTCAAGGCGGTCTGCCCGCTCAAGGAGGCCCCGGGAACCGAACCCGGGGCCTCCCATGTGTTAAACCGGCACCCTACCACTTGAGCTGCAGCTGGCCCCCAGGAACTTCTTTTAACAGATCTGTAGGCAATAAATTTCTTCAATCTTCATTTGTCTGAGAAAGTCTTTATTCCTCCTTTCTTTTAAAAAAATCAATATTATTGATACATATTAATAAAGCATAAATTCGTCCAAAGTGTATAATCAGTGGTATTCAGTATAATCAGATTGTTGTGCATTCATCACTTCACTCAATTTTAAAGCATTTTCATTATTCCAGTAATATAATAATAATAATAATAATAATAAAACCCAACCAAACAAAACTCACCTCTCAATCTCTTTATGCTTTCCTTGCCATACATAGCTGCTATTCTGATTCCTTCTCTCTAATTTGTATTTACATTTTGTTAAAACAGTCTTATATATGCAGTATCACCCATATTTGTATTTTACATGAGGTTTCACTATGTTATACAGCCCTATGTTACATTTTTAGCTTTCCTTCTAGTAATATAATTGTCCTTAGACTTTCCCTTTCAACCAATGTCTTACCCATATAACAGCTCTGCTAGTCACAAGCACCATATGTGCTTTCACCATTTATATTCATTTCCATAGATTTACAAACAACTTTTTTTCCCCTTTCCAGTTCTGCTGATTAACCCCAGCTTTTCATTCTCTACCCTCATTCTATTTTCTGGTGACTTGTATTCTAATTAACTCCATGAGTTTACACAATATATTTAGTTCATAATAGTGCAATCATACAGTATTTGTCCCTTTGTGTCTGGCTTGCTTCACTCAACATAATGCCCTCCAGGTTCATCCATGTTATCATAGGCTTTATGACTTCATTTCTTTTTACCAATGCATAATATTCTATCATTTGTAGACACAATTTGTTTACCCATTCATCAGTTGATGGACACCTGGGTTGTTTCCACCTTTTGGCAATTGTGTATAATGCTGCTATGACTGTCAGTGAGCAGATGTCTTTGTCACTACCCTCAGTTCAGTGTGCAGATGTCTGTTTGTGTCACTGCTCTCAGTTCTTCTGGATATATACCTAGTAATGATACTGCTGGGTCACATGGAAAGTCTATGTTCAACTTCCTTAGGACTGACAAACAGTCCTCCACCCTGACTGTATCATTCTACATTCCCACCAAAAGTGAATAAGCATTTCTATCTCTCCACATTCTCTCCAACATTTACAATTTTCCATCTTTTTAGTAGTGACCAATCTAATAAGTGTGAAATGATATCTTGTAGTTTTCATTTGCATTTACATAGTCTAGTGATTTTGAACATTTTTTCAAATGGTTTTTTGCCATTTGTATTTCTTCTCTGGAAAATTGTCTTTTCAAGTCTTTTGTCCATTTTTTAATTGGGTAGTTTTTGGTCTTTTTAGTGTTGAGTTGTAGCACCTCTTTATATATCATGGATATTACACCCTTATTGGATGTGTGGTTGCGAAATATTTTCTCCCATTGAGTCAGCTGCTTTTTCACTCTTTTGACAAAGTCCTTGGAGGTGTAAAAGTGTTTGATTTTAAGGAGGTCCTATTTATCTATATTTTCTTTTGTTGCTTGTTTTTGGGTGTAAGGTTTAAGGAACTACCATGTATCACATGACCTTGAAGATGTTTAGGTACATTTTTTTTTCTATGAGTTTTATGGTTGTCACTTTTATATTTTAGTCCTTGATCCATTTTGAGTTAATTTTTGTGTAAGATGTGAGTTAGGGGTCCTTTTTCTTCCGTTTGGAAAAGTCTATCCAATTCTCCCAACACTATTTGTTGAATAGACTGTTCTGGCCCAGCTGGGAGAGTTTGACAACCTTGTTAAAACACTTGACTGTAGATGTGAGGGTCTATTTCTGAGTTCTTGAATTGGTTCCATTGGTCAATCTGTCTGCCTTTATGCCAGTACCAAGCTGTTTTTTTTACCACTGTAGCCAAGTAATATGATTTAAAGACAGGAAGTGAGAGTCCTCCAACTTTGAGCTTCTTTTTAAAGACATTTTTAGCTATTTGTGGCCCCTTACCCTTCCAAATATATTTGATTATTGGCTTTTCCATTTCTGCAAAAATGGTTGTTGGGGTTTTTATTGCGATTGCATTGAATCTGTAAATCAGGCTGGGTAGAATTGACGACATCTTAATATTTAGACTTCCAGACCATGAACATGGAATGTCCTTCCATTTATTTAAGTGTTCTTTGGTTTCTTTTAGCAATGTTTTATAGTTTTCTGAATACAGGTCCTTTATTCCCTTGGTTAAGTTTATTCCTAAATATTTGATTGTTTTAGTCACTATTATAAATGGGATTTTTTTTTCTGATTTCCTCCTCAGATTGCACATAAGTAGTGCATAGAGATGCTATTGAGTTTTGTAAGCTAATCTTTTATCCAGCCACTTTGCTGAACTCTTCTATTAATTCTAGTAGCTTTGTTGTAGATTTTTCAGGATATTCTTGATATAGGATATTATATCATCAGCAAATAGTGAAAGTCTTACTTCTTCCTTTTCTATTTGGGTGCCTTTTATTTCTTTATCTAGCCAAAAAATGCTGTAGTTAGAACTTCTAACACAATACTGAGTAATAGTGGTGACAGGGGCATCCTTATCTTGTTCCTGATCTCAGCAGAAAAGCTTTTAGTCTTTCATTGTTGAGTATAACACTAGCTGTAGGTTTTTACATGTATGCAATTTACCATATTGTGAAAGCTTCTTTCTATTCCTATCTTTTGGAGTGTTTTTATCAGGAAAGGGTGCTATATTTTGTCAGATGCCTTTACTGCAACAATTGAGAGGATAATGTAATTTTTCTTCTTCAATTTATCAATTGAAGAAAATCACTAATTGATTTTCTTGTGGTGAAACACCCTCTCACACCTGGGATAGAATTTCCTTGATCGTGGTCTATAATTCTTTTAATGTGCTTTTGGATTCAATTTGCGAGTATTTTGTTGACTATTTTTGCATCTATGTTCATTAGAGATATTGGTCTTTAATTTTCTTTTTTCCTAGTATTTATTTTTACTTGATTTTGGTATTAAGGTGATATTGCCTTCATAGAATGAATTTGGTAGCATTCTTTCCAGTTCAGTTTTTCAGAAGAGCTTGAGCAAGATTGGTATTAGATTGTGTTTGAATGATTGGTAGAATTCACCTATGAAGCCATCTGGTCCCAGGTTTTTCATCTTTGGGAGGCTTTTGATGACTGTCAGTCTCTTCACTTGTGATTTGTTTGTTGAGATTTTCTATTTCTTCTAGGGTCAGTGTAGGTGGTTTGTCTGTTTCTAGGAATTTGTCCATCTTGTCTTCATTGTCTTGTTTTTTGGCATACAGTTCTCATAACATCCTCTTATGATCTTTCTTATTTCTGCATAGTCAGTGCTAATTCAAGCTCTTTGTTTCTTTTTTTATCCTCTGTCCAGATGTTCTATCCAATACCAAGAGTGGTGTATTGAAGTCTCCAACTATTATTGTAGAGACATCTCTTTCTCCCTTCAACTTTGCCAGTGTGTGCCTTATGTATCTTGGGGCATTCAGGTTAGGTGCATAAATATTTAGTAAATTCTTCTTGGTGAATTACCCTTTTTATTAATATATAATGATCTTCTTATAACAGTTTTGCCTTTAAAATCTATTTTGTCTGATATCAGTATTGCTCTTCCAGCTCTTTTTCAGTATTTACATGGAATATCCTTTTCTTTTTCCAACCTTTCCCTTTTAACCTGGTTGTGTCCTAGCATCTGATGTGATTCTCTTGTAGACAACATATAGATGGCTCATATTTTTTAAAATCCATTCTATCACCTATGTCATTTTATTGGGGAGTTAAAGACATTAACATTCAATGTTATTACTGTAAAGGTATTACTTACTTCATTTTGTCCTTTGGCTTTTTGTTGTGATATCGTATTATTGTCTGTCTTTTTACCCTTTACTTTACCCTTTGTAATGGTTTGAGAGTTTTATCTAATTATGAATTCCAAAAATATAAATTGAATCATGCTTGTGAGCTGATCTGTTCATCTGGGCATGATTGGTTTATGATTGGGGCGTTAACTGCCTCATCCATGGGACATTGAGCCCCACCCCTCGGTGGGTGTGGTCTCAAGTATAAAAGGCAAGACAAAAGACAGAGATTGGTGAAGCAGAGATTTTTGAGAAGCAGTTCTGATGTTGGAGAGGCACGCTCCAGGAGAAGACAAGTGAGCCGTTGGCCTCATAGTCTACAGCTGGGCTTGTGGAGAGACACAAAGCATAGAGAGCCTCATGGTCTACACCTGAACTTGTGGAGGAAACAGACGCTAAGCCTGGAGAGAAACACAGCCCCGGGAACAGAGGAACCCAGAAGCCTGAACACTGGAGACGTTGGCAGCTGTCTTGCTCCAATACTTGGACTTTGGTGACGGAAGAAATTTATGCTTTGTGGCCTGGTAACTGTAAGCTTCTACCCTAAATAAATACCCTTTATAAAGACCAACCAATTTTTCGTATATTTCAAAAGGCGCCCCTTTGGCTGACTAAAACACCCTTCCTAATAATCTTCATTTCTATACTCTTCTCCAAGTCTCTCACCCTTGTTTTTCCCTGTAAGGCTGCAGCACTCCTTTTTAGTATCTCTTGTAATTCTGGTATTTTGGTAACATATTCTATCAGTTTTTGTTTGTCTGTGAAGACTTTGAACTCACCCTCATTTTTGCAGGACAGTTTTGCCAGATAGTTATTCTTGGCTGGCAGTTTTTCTTTTTCAATACCTTAAATCCATCATACCCTTTCTTCTTTCCTCCATGGTTTCTGATGGGAGGTCAGCACTTAATCTTATCTAGTTTTCCTTATGTGTGAAGCTTTGCTTTTCTCTTGCTGCTTTCAGAATCCTTTATCTCTGATATTTTTCATTCTGAATAGGTGTCTCTAGGTAGATCTATTCAGATTTATTCTGTTTGGGGTGCTTTGTCCTTGGATATTGATATTTATGTATTTCATAAGGGTTGGGGAATTTTCAGTCATTATTCCCTCAAATATTCTTTCTACCTCTTTTCCATTTTCTTCTCCTTCTGGGACACTGATAATGCGCACATTTGTGCGTTTCATGTTGTCATTCAGTTCCTTAGGACCCTGTTGTATTTTGTTCATTCCCGTCTCTTTCTATTCTCCCGTCTTTTCTAGTTCAGATATTCTGTCTTCAAAATCACTAATTCTGTCTTCAAGCAATTCAAATCTGCTCTGATGTGCCTCTAATGTATTATTATTATTATTTTTTGTCTTTCTTTGAGGTACTGGGGCCTGGGAATTGAACTCAGGACCTCATGTTGGAAGCTGGCACTCATTCAGTGACCCACATTGGCTTCCCCTGAGTTAGTTTTTTCATTTGATTTTCTTGTTGTTTGTTTTTTCAGGAGGCATCAGGAACTGAACCTATGACCTCCCAGGTGGGAGGTAGGTGCTCAACTGCTTGAGCCACATCCTCTCCCTCTAATGTATTTTTTTCCCTCATTGTCTGCTCATTGCTTTTGCTCCATGTCTGTTCGTTGTCTGCGCCTTATTTGTTTGTCTTCTTTAGGATGCACCAGGAACCAAACCTGGAACCTCCCATTTGGGAGATGGGCACTCAACTGCTTGAGCCACCTCTGCTCCCCCACTAATGTATTTTTTAAAAATATATATGTATTTTTTAAAAAGAAACTTAGATTACATAAATATTATACCAAAAATATAGGGGATTCCTATATGCCCCACTCTCTAGCCATCCCACATTTTCCCACATCAACAACATCCTTCATTAGTATGGTACATTTGCCACAATTGATGAACACATCTTGGAGCATTGCCACTAAGCGATGATTATAGTTTATATTGTAGTTTACACTCTCTCCCACACATTTTTGCAAGTTATTACAAGGTATTCCATGGCCTGTATCTGTCATTGCAATGTTATTTAGGATAATTCCCAAGTCCTGAAAATGCACCCAGATTACACCTATTTTCCCCTCTCCCTCCCCTCAGAACTTCCAGTGGCCACTGCCTCCATATCCATGATAAAAGTTCTTCCATTGATAGGATCACAACAAGTCTATAGTAGAACAACTGTAAATCTACTCTAGTCTATCATTTATTCCCCAATCCTGAGGATTCTGTGATGGTGATGCCCACTTTACCTCTAATTGAGAGGGCGCTTAGATCCCATGGGGCAGTTGGATGGGACTTTATTGCCTGCAGTTATGGACTCTCTCAGTTCCTTGAGGTGGTTGTTGTCAGTCATCATCTCCTTGTTAGTTGTCCTGGGTGAGTCCAATGAACTGGAGAGTAGGTGTTGCAAGTCCATTGAGATTCAGGGCCCAACTGGCACATGAACAGCCCAGAGATTTAAGTATCTTGGACATATGGCTATCAACTCTAGTAATAACTATAGGTTCATATAGAGGGGCAGCAGAGCCCTGTGTAGGGAAAACACAACTGAGTCCAACTCTATCACACTGGGGAGTATAAATTCCAAAGTAGGGCCCACTGGCAGGGCACCAAACTCCTGAGCTGTCTGCCCTGCCTATAGTGTCTGGATGCCTACAGAGCCCTCAGGAGCCCTGCTATTTGAGGTAATATTTACTTTGGCAGTCAATGATTTCCTGCTGAGACGTGCATAAGCGTAACCTCTGGGATGACCTCCCAACACACTTTGAAGTCTCTTAGCCATATAAACTCATTTGTCTTTACCCTTTCTCCCGTTTAGTCAAGGTCTTTTTCCAGTTGCATTGATAGTTGTTTCTTGGTAGTAATTCCTTGGTGCCAGGAAGGCTTATTCCTGGGAGTTATGTCCCATGTTTTGGGGAAAGTAATGCATTTATATGCTGAGTTTTGACTTAGAGGCCACATTTGAGTAACAAGGAGGCTCTCAGGATGTAACACTTAGGCACCCTATAGTAGTATGCTAAGTTGCAGTTTCAAAAGTAAAGTTTCACAAGTATAGTCATCACAATCAAGGGCCTGTCAATGGTCCATCCTCCATCACTAGTAGTCATTGCTCCTGTACTCGGGGTTCTTGCTGTCCCATTAGAGAATGTGGCAGAGCTCTCCAGGATGGGAATTTAATATTTCTTAGGTTATTGGGTGGATCTCTACCCACTGTGACAATGCCCCATGAACACTTGAACACATTCATATGCCTTACAGGTATGCCCCAATTCGACCTCCTCCCATGCATCGCCCATCCCTGACACCGTGCACCAATGATCCTCCCCTGCCACCATTGTAACCCTTCTGTGACCCAAAACTTCTTCAAAATTGAAGCCAACAAAACAACCCAATACAATTAATAAGAAAATGATATAATAATGATGGTTGAGCCATCATTATTGGCTCAGGCGGATGATGCTTGAGCCATATCCGTTCTCTCTAATATATACTTTTTTTTTTTTCCCCGTTGTCTGCTCATTGTTTTTGCTCAATGTCTGCTCGTTGTCTACTCCTTGTTTATTTGTTTTCTTTAGGACGCACTGGGAACTGAAACTGGAACCTCCCATGTGGGAGGCGGGTGTTCAACTGCTTGAGCCACATGTATTTTTAATCATATCTGTATTAGTCAGCCAAAGGGGTGCTTCGTAATATATCAATAATTGGTTGGTTTTTATAAAGGGTATTTATTTGGGGTAGAAGCTTACAGTTATCTGGCCATAAAGCATAAATTTCTTTCCTTACCAAAGTCCACGTTTTGGAGCAAGACAGCTGCCAATGTCTGCCAGGTCTCAGGCCTTTGGGTTCCTCTCCTGCTGGGGCTGTGTTTCTCTCCAGTTTCCTTCACAAGTTCAGCTGTAGACCATGAGGCTCTCTCTGCTTTGCTTCTCTCCACAAGGCCAGCTATAGACTATCAGGTGAACGGCTCACTTGTCTTCTCCCAGAGCGCTCCTCTCCAACACCCGAACTGCTTCTCAAAAATCTGCTTCTCAAATCTGCTGCCTTGCTTTTTACACTTGAGACCACACCCACTGAGGGGCGGGGCTCAATGCCCTACTAACGTGGCTCAGTTAATGCCCTAATCATAAACCAGTCATGCCCAGATGAACAGATCGGTTTACAAGCATGATTCAATTTATATTTTTGGAATTCATAATTAGATAAAACTGTCAAACCATTACAATATCCATCATGTCTTTCATTTTCATAGGGTTTGTTACTTTTCTTTGCAGGTTTTGAATTTGTCCTTTATGCTTACCCAGTGTTTTCTTAATATTCTTTATCTCTTTAGTCATATTTTCTTTCAATTCTTTGAAATGATTCAGGAGAGTTGTATGATTATCATTGATTAGTTGTCTTAAATCCTGTATCTCTTTATAGATAGATATTTCATTTTTTCCTTTGGCTGGGTCATATCCTCTTGTTTCCTAATATGGCTTGTAATTTTTTGCTGATGTCTAGGCATCTGAATATATTGGTGAACTTACTCTGATGGCTAATTTCTCTCTCTTGTCTATTCCTGCCCTCCCCCCCCCGCCCCCACAGCTCTTCTTTTGTATTTGGTTCAACTGATTCAAAGTCTTTAAAATTGCCCAGGTTAAGTTATCAAAATCGGTTTAGTGACTCACTAATGGGGCAGAGATTTCCTCCCAAGATTTAGGGTGCAGAGAGAACCAAAAGTAGTTTTTGTCCATGCAGTTTCCAGCCTGGCCAGCAGATGGTGCTTGTCGATGCACCTTTCCATGGATGTGTTTCAATCTCTGCTTTCATTTGTTTTGGTCTGGCTAAAGCAGAGATTCAAAGTGGCTCTGCTGGCCAAGTTCACTGAAGAAAAGCCCCCTGACTCCCCTTTCCTTTTCCCTTGTAACAACTGACAGAACGATGTCTATTCTCCTTTCAGTGAGCTGCAGTGAGTCAGGGTTTTTTTTCAGCTCAATATATTGGGGATGGGCAGAGGAGCCCTTTCCGGCCACTGTGGGGGTTTGGTAGCTCACGTTTGTTGTTTTAGGTTCTTTGTCTCTCTCTCCCCCTCATCCTCCTGGGAGTTGTGTAGCACTGTCCTGGTCTGCTGACCCCCAAATCAGGTCTCTCAGACAGCTTTTGGCTCTTTCTTCATTGTTTTTTTAAAGATAGCTGGGCTTTGCCCAACTGTGTAATGCCATCTTCTCACAATTCCTCCTTCTTTATTCTTAAAAAATATTTTTTATTAGAGAAGTTGTGAACTTATAAAGCAATCATGGCTAATATGTAGAATTCCTATACAACACCCCTCCACCAATACCTTACATTGTTGTAGATTATGAGAGAACATCATGAGATTATTACCACTAACTGTGGTGTATAGTTTACATTTTTCATAACCCCCTATTACTAATACAGTACCTTCTTTGACATTGATGCAAGAATATTACAATATTACTGTCAACTATAGTCCATAAGTTACATTAATTGCATTTTCCCATGCATCTCTATATCCTTACCACCTAGTAATAGTGGTATATATTTGTTCTAATTCATAGATGAACATTCTTGTATTTGTACCATTAACCACAATCCTCATCCATGTCCGGATTCACTGTTATTCAGTCCCTAGATTATTCTCTAGCTTTCTTTCAATTGGTATTTACATCCCTAGACTACCCCTTTCAGCCACAATCCCATTTATGAGTCAGCTGTGTTAGTTATTCTCATTATAATGTGTTACCATTAACTCCATTTCCACACTTTTACAGTCAAGCTAGTTAAAAATTCTACATGCATTAAGTGTCAGTACCCTTCCTCAACCCTCATCGTATCTCCTAGTAACCTGTACTCTCGGTTTCAGCTCTGTATTTATTTTTGTATTTAGTTCATATTAGTGAAACCATACAATATTTGTCCTTTTGTGTCTGGCTTATTTCACTCAGCATAATGTCTTCAAGGCTTATTCTTGCTATCGTGTGTGTCCAAATTTCATTTCTTCTTATAGCAGCATAGAATTCCATCCTATGTATATACCACATATTATTTATCCATTCATTGATTGATGGGCACTTGGGTTGTTTCCATCTTTTCACAGTTGTGAATAACACTGCTATGAACATTGGTATCCAAATGTCTGTTCATGTCACTGTTTTCAGTTCTTCTAGGTATATTCCTAGTATAGAGGGATTGCTGGATCATACAGCAGTTCTATATTTAGAGCCACCAAACTATCTTCTACAGAGACTGCACCATTCTACATTCCTACCAACAGTGAAGGAGTGTTCCTATTCTCCACATCTTCTCCAGCACTTAACTGTTTTCTTTTTTTTTAGTAATGACCATCCTATGTGGTGTGAGGTGATATCCCATTGTAGTTTTGATTTGCATTTCTCTAATAGCTAATGATAATGAACATTTTTTTCATGTAGTTCTTTGCCATTTGTATTTCTTATTTGGAGAAATGTCTAGTTAAGTCTCTTTCCCATTTTTTAACTGCATTGCTTTCTCTTTTATTGTTGAGTTATATGATTTCTTAATACAGCATGGTAATCAAACCCATATCAGATATGTGGCTTCCAAATATTTTCTCCCATTGAGTGGGTTGCCTTTTCACTTTATTGAGAAAGTCCTTTGATTCACTAAAGCATTTAAGTTTGAGGAGGTCCCATTTATCCTTTTTTTTTTCTTTTGTTGCTCATGCTTTTGTTGTAAGGTTTAATAATCCACCACCTACGACCAGGTCTTGAAGATGTCTCACATTTTCTTCTAGGAGTTTTATGGTTGTAGCTTTTATAGCTAGGTCTTTGATCCATTTTGAGTTAATTTTTGTATAAGGTGTGAGATAGGGGTCCTTTTTTCTTTCTTTTGGATATGGCATCTAGGTCTCCCAGCACCATTTGCTGAATAGACTATTCTGCGCCAGCTTGGAGAGCTCGATGGCTTTGTCAAAAATCACTTAACCACAGATGTGAGGGTCTATTTCTGAACCATCAGTTCAGATCCTTTGGTCTATATGTCTTATCTTTGTGCCAGTACCATGTTGTATTTACCACTGTAGCTAAGTAATATGATTTAAAGTCCAGAAGTGAGAGTTCTCCAACTTTGTTCTTCC
>PVKH010028031.1:0-12914 GCA_004027955.1 Chaetophractus vellerosus
TTTTGGCTCTCATTTCTCTATTAGTAGTGTCAATCGAAGAAATAAAGTAAGAGACCAAATGTCAAGAAAGAAACGAGTTTTATTGAGGTATTTTGAACAATAGCAGCATGCGTTTAGATCAGCACTAATCAGGGGGTTGCTTCTCAAAAGGCTAAACTGTGGAGCAGCTTATATGGCTGTTTAGGTGGGGGGAAAAGTGATATGATATGAGGGCTACTCAAGACAGTATCCTTGGGCAGCTATCTGTTAATCAGCAAACTGCAGGAGTAAGATTGTTTGTGTGATAAGGGACATTTGGTGACTGTCAGCAGACTCTGTGTCACAGCCTTAACCTGTTTGCTACATTTTCTTTCCTCACAGGGAAAGGGGTTTTTGTTTCTATCACAAAAGGATCATTGATATGTAAGCTTAGCTCAGTTAGCCTCCTTTTCTGCTTCATAGCTCCCTGAATAAAATAGAAGCTCAAGCAAATCATAGTGGTTAGTAAAGTCATTTACCATTCCATTTTCACGTTCCCTCCTTTTCGTCCAGAGCCCTTTGACTCCCTGAAGACCAAGTATGGCTTTCTTGTGAGCATACAGGTTGATTACCTAGATTTATAGGAGATTTTAAATCATAGATCATGTTTTTTTAAAAAAAAACATAGCATTGGTAATAAAGAAACAAAGTATCTGGGTTACAGTACAGTGATTTACAACAATTCCACGTATTTGCTTCTGGCTCTTTTAGAAGGCTAACAGAAATCAAGGCTATAATTAAGTAAACTTACAGTTATTGGTATTTTCTTTTGGATACAGTATAAAATATCAGAAGGTAAGCAATTACTTAAAATACAATTCAGTGAGTCAAAACACATTTGTTAGTTTTTCAGTTACAAATCTCTTATCTCCTTGTCATCTATTCCTCAATCTGGAGGAATAAATTTATATGTGTCGATCATTCTAGCTACTTCCTGCCGAAAAGGACACATGTCCTTATATTCCAAGGGGGTGGAGGAATGGAACTTCATAGATTACCACTGCACATATTCCTTGATTTTGGGTTTCTGTTGGACTATTAATGTTTTTTTTTTCCTGCTATTTTAGTTTGGTAATACTGAGATAAAAAGCAGAGACAAGTATTAATAATGAGTATGTTTTTAATTATTAACAATTATTAGACCGACTTGTATTGTGGAATGGAACCAAGATCTTATCCTTGAGGGAAGCTACCAGTTTTCTTTGAGGCTTGTATCTTTTGATAATTTGTGATATCTGGCTGAGATCTGCTTAAGAGTAACCTCCAGAGTGACCTCCCGACTCTATTTGGAATATCTTAGCCATAGCAACATTATTTTATTCTAATATTTCCCCCTCCATCTGCTTAGAATTCTTCTCCAGAAGCACTGTTGAGTAATATTTGGTATTAATCCCTCAGCATCAGGAAGGCTCATTCCTGGAAGTTGTGTCCCATGTAGGGGGGGAAGGTAGTAAGTTTATTTGTACAGTTTGGCTTAGGGAGAGAGGTCACATTGAGTAGCAAGGAGGTTTTTCTGAGGGTGACCCTAAGGCCTTAATTGTAATTAGTCTTAGTTTTGTTATTATAGAAATAAGGTTTATATGCCTTGTAAAGTTTTTTTAATTACAGTTTCAATGAATTGAGAGTTTTTAATTGCCTGAGAAAATGGTAGGAATTCCCCAAGTGGGGAAGTTTAAAGTTCTATGCTTTTCTTCCTTAGTCCCTGAAGGGACTTTACCAGTACTTTTTCATTTTATGTCCAAAATATTTGGAAATGTATTAAGGTATTAACTTGTAGAGAATACTAAGATTTTATTCCTTATATTGCATTGTATGTTAAGTAAAGTTGAGTTAGGTTGTTTATATAAACTAATTAGACAGGTTAAATCAGATAGTATGCTACAGAAAGTTTAAATTCTTGGACAAATCCTCCTTCTGGTTTCTCACAGAAATTAAAATTTTAAAATTCAGACAATATCACCCTTTACCCTGTATTCTGATTTACTTTAGTCTTAACTAGATCAGTCCTGTCCACATATTTAATTGAAGTCTAATTCTTTCTTCAATTTCTTAAATAGTGGCTATATGGAGTTATCTATTTTAGAATTAAAGCAGCTTCTGCAGCACCTTCAGAGCTGGAGAACTTTAACTGTTAATTTCAGTTGTAACACAGATATCCAAGGTTCCAAGGAATTACCAGGTTGCATATAAAGAGTAAAGCACTTTAAAACTTAGAAATAACAAAGTTTAAAAATAAACATGACTGTTGTACAACCTTACAATTTAGACCATAATTCCTTTATGAGCATTTTAAAAATAAAGCTATTTTCAGAAATAAAAACATTTGGAAATTAATTTATATTGAGGTTAATAACCATGGTAGAAGTTTTTCTTTTTTCTCTTTTACACTTTTACTAGGGTTATATTATTTAACAGGTAGCATATAATTTACAGACTTGCTTTGCTTTTTTTAAATTTATTTTCTGAAGTTCAAACTTCACTCTATAAATCTGACTATATGTACTTTTAGAAAGACAAAGCATAACAGTGTAACTGATAATAAAAGTTGGTTGCTTTTATGACATAACATTTTAAAAATAGCTAAAACCATGACAAATAGCATTATACTGTTGTCTAATATTTATGCAGAAAACATTGCCAAATCTCTAGGAATTTTATACAATTTTTAAATATTTATATTAACATTACCCATACAGATTTAATTAACATAAGTTTAGAAAATCCCTTTTTAATTTCTATAACATTTTCTAAATATTTCCCATGTAATTTATATCAACTGAACTTAACTATTTTATGCACTTCACTTTTTACAAGGTTAAAGAACAATCTTTTTGCAATAGTTTGAAATAAATAGATATTTTTTTTTTTTAAGATTTATTTATTTTATTACATATCTCCCCTTCCCCCCGCTGCGGCGACGCGCCGAGAGTGGTCACTGCGCAGGCGCGGCTTTCCCCGCTTGTGGGCGGTCTCTGCATCCGTTCACGGCCGGCTTTCAGTTCGCGGGTGGCTGGCTGCGCTCCATCCGCGGACGACCTGCCCTGCCCGTGGCGGCTCCCGCCCTGTCCATGGCAGCTTCTTGCCCTGCCCACGGCGGCTCCGGCCCGCCCATGGCGGCTTGCCATTCTCAAGGCGGTCTGCCTGCTAGGAGAGGTCCCCGGGAATCGAACCCGGGGCCTCCCATGTGGTATGCCGGCACCCTATCCACTGGGCTATCGAGCCGGCCCCTAAATAGATATTATTTAGGGTTTGACTTTAAGGAAGCAAAATGTTAAGTTGTTAGGTTTGAACATTATGTTCTTAAATAAGTGAGAAGATTTGTTTTTCTTAAACAATAAAGTTAACATAAAGTACAAGAATTATTTTGATAAAACAGGCTTTTGATCTTTTACATTGATTATTCAGGAGAAAAACTATAACCTTTTACTAAAAACAGACTAATGAGTTAAGAAACTTTGTCACTTTAACAGAGAGAACCAAATTTTATTTTTGCATTGTATAATTTTTGATACTGAGGCTTTTAAAACTTTACAGATTGACCCATTAAGTTTTACCCAACTTTGACCACAAAAATTCCTTCTCCAAGAAACTTCTGCACTTTCTATATCCATTCAAGTTTTGTCTCACATTTTCCTCTTTCTTAATAACCAGTCATTTTATTTTAGAACAAAATTACTTTCTTTTTCCTTAATTAAAAAAAATTCTATATACCTTATACACTTAAATTGTTAAGATGATTTTGGAAACTACTGCCAAACATCTTATAATGTATAATGACCATCAAACTTGGCAGAATAATTACTTAATTCTGTTAAATGCAAACATAGTTTTTCTTTCTTCATGTTAAATACTTAGTAGATGCAACATTAGCTTATTTGATCAATAAATCTGTATAAATTTAAGGAAAACATACTTGAAATATTGCTTTCTTCCGTATACTATCCTTATAGTATTCCAGTGGAATATATATGAGACATTTACAAAGACACATTTCTGAAACAGCTTTCTGGAGACAAATTAAGGGGGGCTGGTTGCTATCAGAACTAAGCCATGATTCAGTTGTGTGCTTACAAAACAGTCAGTGTTTTTTATTTTTCTCTTTTCCTTTTTATAAAATTATTTGGTTTAAAAGTTACTAAAATTAACAACACCAATTTTATTAATGTAGCTCTACAGGTTCAATTAGAATTAACATGGAAACACAACTGAGAACATTAAAGTTATTAAGGTTTTTATTTTTTTTAACTATTCTTATTTTTAAATAATACAATGAAATTTTACAATTGAAACTATGAAAACACATTTTGATCAAGTAGAGTTGTTCAAATATATAAAACACCTTAATCAATGTACTTTAAAACAGTAATAAAGGTTTTTTTTTAAAAAAAAGGATTAATGGCTCATATAGGTATTGCACTGTTTCCTCAAAAAAAGCAATGTAATGTATACAATTTAATTCTATATGAATTCTAAAACTCATGAAGATATTTTGTTTCTGTAGTTGTTATATTCTTTATAATTAGGTATCTATACAAATTTAGTTCATATAAAGCTTGGAGAGAAGTTTTTTTTAATTACTTTTATTTATGAGGACATAAATAATAAACATTCAAAATATTTATTTTAGATTATACTCTATTTTATTATAAGATTCTTAGAATGTGGTGTATTGAAAGGCACTTTTGCTTTTTTCCAAAATAGCCCTGTCTAAATTTTTGCATTATTTTTACCAGCAGTCCTGCAAGTTAATTGGCAAAGATCTGAGTATCCAGGCTAATAAATCTGGATGATAAGGCTGAATTCTTTGTAAAACCCACTGAATCTTCATTAGGATCTGGGAAATCTTATCATTATAGAAGGGGAATTAAGGTAAGTTAGAACAGGGAGGGATAAGACAGCAAGATTTTAAAAAGCACCAGAAGCTCAGCTTCTCAAATTTCTGGTATTCTAAGAGTATTATATATAAATACATGCACTTATTTATCTTTAAGCAATTTGATTAGATCTCTCTTAAGAATATTCACTTGTTAATTTGGTATTACTACCCAGAAATAGGAAAATATACATCAAACAGGCAGACATAAACCATATAAATACAGAAGCCCAGAAATATAAAACATGCTAGTTTAAACCATAATTTTATACTCTTTCCTGCAGTTTCTTATTCTGATTCTAATTGAGTCTTATTTTTCCCTTCAGTAGTCTTTAAGAGTCATTTGTTAAAAGCATCCCATTCAGCAAACTTAGTTTTAAATTTAGGGTTGTTAAGTTTTTCCCTGAGATAATTAAATTTGGCTAGATCAAAACAGCCCTATTATGGCCATACAAATTTAGGTTCATCAGAGGTTAGGTTAACCCATTTACTAAAAATAGTTGCAACTGTTGACCCCAGAATTCTTATCCATATAATAAATTGTTGGGGCCGGCTGGATAGCCCAGTGGATAAGGGCGCCGGTATACCACACGGGAGGCCCCGGGTTCGGTTCCCGGGGACCTCTCCGAGTGGGCAGATGGCCTTGAGAAAGGCAAGCCACCGTGGGCGGGGCAAAGCCGCCGTGGGCAAGGCAAAAAGCCGCCATGGGCAGGGCAGAGCCACCACGGGCAGGGCGGAGCCGCCACGGGCATGGCAAAAGTCACCCCTGAAACAGGGAGCTGCCGCCTGTGAAGCACGGAAGCCGAGCAGCCCGCAATACACGGAACTCTGCTGCCCACAAAACACGGAGCGGAGCCGCCCGTGAAACGGAATGGAGCCACCCATAAACGGAGTGAGCCACCTCCACAGAGGGCCGACTTGGCACGTTGCCGCAAATATGGAGGGAGACAAGAAGCAGACATAGAAAAACACAGAAGAATGTACACACAGCAAAAGCAAGCAGAAGGGGGGTGGATATGTAACAAAAAATAAAAAGATAAAAAAAAATAAATTGTTGTTTGGACAGGAAGTTACCCTAAAGGGGCCCCAGTTGACGGTTTATTACAAATTACCCTAGAAGCAATAAAACAGTCAGCAAGCTAGAGAGCTCTTACCTTGTGGTTCAGTCCTGAATCCGCAAAGACAGGAGGTTCAGTAATGAATCCACAAAGGCCTCACCAGTCTACTTGCTCAACAAAATAGATTTTGATCTCAACCGAAAGAGAGATCTGAGCTGGGTCTTCTGACTCGCCTCACCTAAGGGCTTGGAGAGGACAGCGTTCAGTGGACTCCTGCAGATACTGTGCTAGACTCTGAGGCCGTGGCAGGCAGATGACACAGCGCTCAATCATACCCCACTTCTGACACCAGAAATGGCGATGAAAGAAACAATCAAGGGACCTTCTGTAAAAGCAAGAAAGGAGTTTTATTGAGGTTTTATTGAGCAAGAGCCTTAATTTGGTTGCTACAGTTTTCTTTCTTCACAGGGACAGGGATATTCAGTTTAGCTCAGTTAGTCTCCTTTTATTTTCATAGCTCCCTGAATAAAATAGGAGCTGAAGCAAGTCAAGATGGTTAGTAAAGTCATTTACCATTCCATTTTTACAGTAGCAAGGGAAAACCAGGCTATATCTTCCATAGTTAGCCTTGCAATTTCCTCAACTAATTATCCAAGTTCTTTGTTTACAAGTTCTGCCTTCCATCCGACATCAGAAAACAAATTTCCCATTTTCTTCGCAACTTATAACAAGAATTGCCTTTCTTCCAATTTCCAATAGCACATTCTTCATTTCCTTGTAATTGGAAGTAGCATTCATGCCTCTATTTATACCAACAGTATCTTCAAAGCAATCAAGGCTTTTTCTAACAACTCCCTTACAATTCTTCCAGCCTCTTCCAATTACCAAATTCCAATATCACAAACTGTCTTAGTTTCCTTGCTGCTATAACAAATAGGATTGTCTCAATCATGGAAATTTATTGTTTCATGGTTTCAGAGTCTGAAAAGCTGGTTTCCTCATGATGTTGACAGCATTCTGGCAGCTGGCAATCCTTGGAGTTCTTGAGCTTTCCTGTCACATGGTCAAGTCCTTTTCTTTCTCCTCTGGGTTCCAGCTGACTTCTAGCTTCTGGCTCATCTTCTTGGCTTTCTCTCCATAAGGCCTCCAGTAATAGGATTAAGTCCCATCCTGATTCATATCTTAACTAAAAATAACACCTTCAAGAGGTCCTATTTACAATGGATTAACACACACAGTAATTAAGTTTAATGACATATTTTTTCTGGGTACATAATTCAGTGTTCCATAAGGGCAAAATATCAGGGATTTACTTAAATATCTAGGGAAACTTTTCCCTATTACTGTATTGTCACTTTTGTGGATGTTTTCAGGATTTAACTAAGAAGTACTGATTAAAGTGAAGAGATTAATACATAAGATTAAGGAGTAATTGATACTTGGTGTTAACATTGAAGAATTCACCTATCGTTTAATTGTAATATCTTTACTTCCATGAGATTCAAGCAACACCCAATCATTTGATTTATATATAGTGTGAGACAGCAAGATCTGGAGAATATTTTTTTATATATATTGAATTAATAAATTTACTTAAGTAAACATTGCTTGCATACTTTTACATTTGTGGCACTTTGCTATATTCAGTTTTGGAGACGTACAAAAAAAGTGTGGACTATTAAGACCTGACATTATGAAGAATTATTTGGCAGCTTTCCATAGCTCTGTAGCCCCATTATATTGACCTTGTCACATACTTTATCTACTTTCCTGTATATTTCTCTAGCAGGTAAGTCTCAGGTTACATGGAAATAAATATTAGTAGGATTTCCACTCTGTGTATCCACCCCTTGTTCTCTTTGTTCAAGGACAATGAAATGTCCACTCAGGACCCTAACAAAGCCACACTGAATTCGACAGCCCTTATCCCTCTATTCAGAGAGTTCTATTATGTACTGTCCTTGAACTCCCACCTTGTTATTAAAACTGAAGATAGACCCAGGAGGATGTCTTTCTGGACATCAGGTGGTTATAATTTATTATCCCTCTTCTACTTTATTTGTAGAGTAATGGAGTTTGTAGAAATAAGACACGTAAGTATTTGGGGTTATGTGTACTAAACACATCGGATTTTACAGTTAATGAACTTTAGATTTGTGTTTGTGAAAGTAAATGCTAGATTTCTCGGCTAGTTCTAGCTGCCTGGAACTAAAGCTGATTGAATTTTTTTTGTACAAAGGGGGAGTTACCTTGATCTTGATTAGACTGATTTCCTTAATCCTTGTCTTTCCATGTAAATAATCTGTAAATTAAATGTTACTATTGTAGTTGTGTATCTGCCTGGGATATTTAAAAGCCAGGCTGAACCAATCAGTCCCATTAAGGGATTTATATTCTCCTTGAAGGCCTTCCCTTAAATTCTTAATTAGTGTCAGGACCAGGAATCCACATAACCTGTGTATTCTTTAGGAGTCCATAAATGACAGGAAGAATTCTATCAATGAACCTAAGTTAAGTGATTGCAAGTCCAGATGAAACATGTACTAATATGTATGTTTAAAACATTATCATATACAGTAATTTTCATATATACAAATGTTAAACAGCAAAGGAAAAGTAACTGGATAAACAAAAATAATTCTTTAATAAAAAATAAACCTAATGAAAAACTGCTTTTTTTCTCATTTTTTCATTTCATTGAAAGTGAATAAAAAACTAAAGATTGTCACTCCACTCCAGGCTGCCATTTAAGAAGATAGGTGTAAACCAGCAGTTCTCAATCACAGTTTGTGACAAGTACTTTGTTACTACTGCTCATTAAAGCTATGAAAACCGTAAGGCTTTCTGTGTATAAGAGCTATCCTTATCTATGAAAGCTATATCTCACTTATTGGGATTGTAATATGCTTTCTTAAATGAGGGTGGGGGAAGGGATTTTACAAACTTACAGCTCTAGACAAAGATCTGCACAAAGGAAGCAGATTGTTCTTGTTGTATGTGATCACGTTTTTTCATTAGTGAGCATTTCATTGAAAGTTTATGAAATGCCTTATTGCTAATACCCCTTGTTGGGGACTGAATCTCATCCCCCACAAAAGGCATGTTCAGGTCCCACTCCTTGGTTCTGTGGATGTGAACCTACTTGTAAATAGGACCTTTGAAGTTGTTATTAATGTGCCCAAACTGAATGAAGGTGGGCTTCACCCCATATGGTTGAAGTCCATATAAGCGAAGGAGATTGAGCTTGTAACGAGAAGCCACAGGGAGCAGCCAGAAGCTGGAAGTCTGAAACTTGCAAGAGAAAAAAGACACTGACTGATACCAAGCAAAAGCAGGTTCTGTTCTCCCAATGCACCTTAAAAGCCAATTCCTGATACATTGGGGTTTCAAAGAGAGAGTTTATTTGGTTGCCCAAAGGAGTCAGTGGCCTAATGGCCCCAAATTGCCTCTTGGATGTGCAGAAATTCTAATATTTTATAACATTGCGATGCTAATGAATAATTGGGATGAAGCTGAACACAAGTTCTTTCATTAATAAACAAGGACGGGCTGAACAGGATGGGGGGTGGGTAGGTACCAAACCAGAGTGAGTCACAAAGTTATAATCATTATCAGAGATCAAAGTTCTGTCATAGGAAATTACAGAGTAGAGGACAGTCACAAGGTTTTCCAAATGGATATTAAACAGAGGGTTGAGGGGCCGGCTGTAGCCCAATTGGTAGGGCGCCGGTTTACCACATGGGAGGCCCCCGGTTCGGTTCCCGGGGCTTCCTCGAGAGGGCAGACTGCCTTGAGAAGGCAAGCCACAGCGGGCAGGGCAAGCCCCCGCCAGCAGGCAGGCCGCCACGCAGTGAGCTAACTCAGCGGGTCGCCATAGCGGGGGGAGACAAGCAGACACAGAAAAATGCAAAAATGAACACAGCAAGAACAAGCAGAAAGGGGAGGATATATAATAAATAATAAATCTTTAAAAAAAATTAAAAATAAACAAAGAGTAACAGAGGGTTGAGTGGTTACCATTGCAATAGTAAGCATACACAAGGATGAGCCTAAGTCTAAAGTAACCATATACAGGAGTAAGACCTGTTTATAATGACCATCACAAGAGCAGGTCTAGACTAAATCCCAGTTTCAGCAATTTCAGATATTAATCTTTTGCTACTTTATAATATAAAAGCATCTATATAATGATTTTGTAATCATAATTACTTGTTATTTTAACAAGTACAACATTGCCATGTATATTCCCCCGTGAAGGAAAAGCCAAGGAGCCCAATGATTGTCAGTCAGCTACACTATATACTGGCCCTGGGAGAAAAAAAGCTTTCTAAACTCTGAAACTGAGCGAATAAATTCCTATTTTTAAGTCAACCCATTGTATGGTATTTGTTTCAGCACCTAGGAAACTAAGTCTCTCTTCCTCTCTCCAAATAAATATCTGCCACATTATTTTCCAGAAAAATAAGATGGCTTCTTTTTGAAAATTAGTCAAGGATCATTGGAACTGTTAAATGCAAAAATGATTTTCATCTTTTTTGTCATATCCAAAAAGGGGTCGGAATCAGTGCTGTTTTTTGGCAACTTACTTTACTTTTCTGTGTTTATGAAGAGAGAGGAAGAGCCCCACTTGTTATTTCCTTCTCTGCTGTAATTCTTAGCTAACACTGAGAATCAGAAATTGAGTTAATATTCATCGTAATAACAGTATATGTCATTAGTAGTAATAATAGTAGCTGATATTCAAAAGCTTACTCTATGCCAGGCAGTGTTCTATACATTTCACTGGGATTATCTCATTTTATCTTTACAATAACGCTTTGAAATTGCTACTACTATTATTCCAACTTTATAGATGAAGAAATTGAGCCATAGAGATTTTACATAACTTGCTCAAGATCTCATAGTAAATGATAGAGCCAGAATTCATTCCCAGATGTGTGGCTCCAAAAGCTCCATGTAACTACTTACTAAGGACACTAATGATTTTTCATTACTTTACCCTTGTGGTTGTTTCATTTTCCTTGGCTGCTCAGGTAAGCACCTTGCAATGGGTTGCCATCAACAATGGAAACGTATTAAGTCACACTTTTGAGGCTAAAGGAAAGTCCATATCAGGGTGTCATTAAATCAGTGTGCTCTTCTCAAATAACTGGCATTCTGGGACTGGCTGCCAGTAATCCATGGTCCTTGGCTCCTTGTCACATGGCAATGCACATGGCAGCCTCTCCTGGCCTCTCAATTCTCTTGCATTGAATTCAGCTTCTTGCTTCCCTGCCTTTCTCTTTCTCTCTGAATTTCATTCTGCTTATAAAGGATTCCAGTAACAAGATTAAGATCCATCCTGATTGAGGTGGGCCACGCGTTCACTGAAGTAACCTCACCAAAAGTTCCTACTTACGATGAGTTCACACCCACAGGAATCAATTAAGTTTAAGAACTTGTTTTTCTGGGGCACTCACAGCTCTAAACAACCACAGTGGTTTTGCTGACTGAATTTTATTTAAAGAGGATAAGTGTTTTCCATTTAAATATTACTGAATATTTTCAACTATGACAATACATGAAATTCACTTTTTTATGTGTTTCCCCTCAAGCTGATGTAAACATTAAAATAAGCCACAAGGAAATCTATTCAATGAGTGTCTTTGTACATGAGAAGAGGAATCTAATATCCCTTACTGGAATATGTTTTGAATATGTTTCAAGAATTTGTGTCTTCTTGGAAGGATCATCTCACTCAATCTAAGATAATTCCTATAAATTGGTTGGCTGTGATACTATTGAGAGCTTACCTGAATGACAATGATCTTTAAGAACACTGAACATTTTTTTAAAGTGCAGTGACCTCAGGTTATCGAATTATAGTCTAATTAAGTGTTAAAAAATTATATTTGCACACTTGTCAGAATAAATTAATGCAGCTGATACTCTTAATTTTCACATTAAGGCAAACAGATGAAACACTTATGGATTTTCTTGAAACTCAAACTATTATTATTCTTAGCCCACGATTTTATTTTCTTACTTATTTTTCATGTTGATGATTGCACCTTTTTAATATGGTCAAATCATTGGTAATGTTAACTTTTCAAGTGATAGTACAGTAAATAAGAGTAAAATCCCCCAACTTATTTGAATGAAACTCTGGTTTTGGTAGTTACTATTAATATATGTGTACTTGTAGCAGTTTGATATTATTTATGAATTCCAAAAAAAGATTATATTTGTAAACTGGTCCGTTCCTCTGATGTGATAGCCCTTTGATTGCATTAGATTCAGCTGAGACATCTGATTAAGATTAGGGCTCTGATCCAAACAGGTCATTAGACTGCGACTCAGTGTCAAGTCCCAGCCCCCTTGGGGATAAAACAGATGTTCACATGGAAATAAATACACGGAGAAGGAGAACACAGAAGCAGATAAGCAGGAAGAGAGAGTACTCCACAGACATGG
Organism: Chaetophractus vellerosus; assembly: GCA_004027955.1. Taxonomy (NCBI): domain Eukaryota; kingdom Metazoa; phylum Chordata; class Mammalia; order Cingulata; family Chlamyphoridae; genus Chaetophractus; species Chaetophractus vellerosus. The sequence goes on from PVKH010028031.1 coordinate 12,403, forward strand.
GCCCCAGGAAGAGAGATGAGCCTGATAGTCTACAGCTGACCTTGCGGAGAGAACAGAGCCCCTGAGCCCAGAAGAAATGAGCCCCAGGAAGAAAGACAAGACTTAGGCCAGCCTACAGCTGAGATTGTAAGAAGCAGGGACCAGGGAGCCTTAAGCAGAAGAAGGAAGGCTGAACCCTCGCAGACATCACCCTTCGTCTTGCTTCAACATGTGGCCTCAGGGTTTGGTGAGGAAGTAACTTTGAGTTGGACTCTTTAAGGCCTTGTAACTGTAAGCTTCCACCCCAAATAAATACCTTTATAAAAGCCAACAGAGGGCCCGGCTAGATAGCTCAGTGGATAAAGAGCTCGCCGGTGTACCACATGGGAGGCCCCGGGCCCGGGTTCGGTTCCCCGGGACCTCTCCGAGCGGGCAGACGGCCTTGAGAAAGGCAAGCCGCCGTGGGCGGGCCGGAGCCGCCGTGGGCAAGGCAAAAAGCCACCACGGGCAGGGCTGAGCCCCCACGGGCATGG
>PVKH010028032.1:0-12912 GCA_004027955.1 Chaetophractus vellerosus
AAAGGGGGGGGATATATTAAAAAAACACAAACTTATTAAAAGGCTCATAGCCTTCCAAAAACTTAGATTATAACTCTAATACCTTTACTGCATACATATACATTTAGGTATTCATATTGATATTTTATAATTAGTGAGTCTGTGATCCTAACAAGGAGACACTGCTCGGCACTAAAACACAGAACTACCCTCCAGGAACTGCCAGGTGAGTACTTGCATGGGGCAGAAGAGAACAGAACCTAAAACTCCAGTGTGATCAGTGTCAGGGCAGAGCTAAGCAAAGGGCTCTGTAGGGCACACACTGGTTCGGAGGCTGTTGTGTGACAGGGAGGGGGACAAGGTGGTATGTGTGTGAGTGTGTATATGAGTGTGTGCCTGTGTATGTGAGCATCTGTGTGTGTGTGCCTGTGTGTAGGAGCCACAGTGTCTGGGTGTGTGAGCAGCTGTGTATGCCTGTGGGTATGAGTTTATCTGTGTACATGAGTGTGTGTGTGCCTGTGAATGTGAGTGTGAAAGTGCCTGTGAGTGTGTGCCTGTGTGTGTGAGGGTCTCTGTGTGCCTGTGTGAGTCTGTATATGAGTGTGTGCCTACGTTTCTGAGTGTGTCTGCACGCTTGTGTGCCTGTGTGAACGTGTCTGTATTTACGTTTGAGTGTCTGTGTACATGTGCCTGGGTGGATGAGTGTCTCTGTGAGTGAGTGTGTGCAGCTACCTGGTTGATGAAGGGGGCGGAGACAGACACAATGAGACTGATTAAGTGGATCATTCAGTTTCCCCCTGAAGTCACGGAGACCACCTCCTTAGCTGGCTCCTAAGCAGTCCTATAGCTCCCGGCCTCTGCTCAGCGTGAGAAAGGCCAGAGCTGGAACCCGGAGTGTCCAAGGGGGTGCGGGCCGTGCCGCAACAACCTGCTGGTCCAGAAGACTGCTGGGGACTCTCACTGCTCCAGCTCCAGGAGCAGACCGGGCTGGCAAGCTCTGCGTTAGGCATTAGCTTCCGAGCTTAGACACAATGGCTGGCAGAGGGCCAAAGTCTGGGGCCCACCTCCAGTTCCTAAATTTGTTGGGAGAAGGCAGCGGAGAGTTCTGGGCCAAGTCAGGCGACTCTCAGCGCAAAGCCGCTCCCACCCCAGACCCCGTGAGCCGGGTTGCAGTAATCGCCGTCTCTCTCCTCGCTTAGAGAACCCACTTACCGAAGGATCTGACATCTGGGGGCCTCCAGGACCTCGGGCTCGTCCACTGCGGACACCCGCGCGGGGCGAGGCTCCAGCCTCCCCAGGCCTCTCTGCCCGCGGCCACCGGCGCGCGCCCTCTAGGCTTCGCGACCGGTCTCCAGGGTGACCTCTTCAAACAGCGCCCTGGGTGCGACCCCGCCTGCGTGGTCCTCTGAGCCGCCCCAAGGATGTTACTTCTTCGCTACTGCCTGAGAGAGTCGCCCCTAAGCCCCGCTGCGATCTCGTGTGCTCGCGAACGGGAGGGGAGCTCTTTCATCCTATAGCAAGGACACCTGGGACTCAAGATGCAACTCCGAGGGCCCCTCATTCTGTCCCTTTTCCCCACAGATATTGGGGGTGGCAGGATGGGAAATGCTGAGGTTTCCTAGGACAGGAAATCTAAGGCACAGAGAGAAGCAAAAGCAACTCCTTCCCTTTCCCAGATCCCTGTCGCTGCTTTCCAACACCCCTTCCAATGTACAGATGGCTGATAATAGGGATAACTTGTTGAGAACTTGCAAGTGCTAAAAGTTTTAGTTTTTAGCCTTCCCATCAACTCTATCAAGAAAGAACTGTTCTCTTACATTCTTTCATGAACTGTAACAAATATATAACACTAATACAGGGTGCCATTAACCGGTGGGTTGGGAGAGAAATACACCAAATGCAAGATACTGGCTATAGTTAGTAATGTTTGGACAATGCTCTTTCATAGTTGGTACCAATTGTTTTACAACAATGCGAGGTTTTGGTGGTGGGTTAATGTATGGGAGCCCTGTGTGATGATATGCATGTTTGTTTTTGTAAGTTCACAACATACTTAATGTTTATGGATGTTCATGTATGAATGATAAACTTCAATTTTAAAAAGTTAAAAAAAATTGTTCTCTTCCACTGAGAAAATTGAGATTCTAAAAAGTTAAATAATATACCCAGGGCCTTGTGGAACGCGTGGTCTTAACCCTGTGCATTACGATTGAGGTTCTCCCACTTTCCTCAACAGCATTCTTCCCAGCCCTTTAAAGTTTAGGAAGCTGTGAAGTGCAGACAATTAGTGGTTGAGGACCTACCTGCCTTACCTACACAGGTCCCTCCTTCTGCAGAGTAACTACTTCCCTCCCAACCCCATAATCAAAATCACATAAAACTAAACCCTGTAGGGACTGACCCCGTGGAGGGCGGTCTTTAGGGGTAGAAATAGATAACGCCCCTCAACACAGCCTGGTGTATGGCCCATGATGAGTGCTCAGTGAAGTTAGCATTAGCTAACAATACCACACTGGGATTAGAGAGCAACATGTGTTAGGATAGTGCCTTGCCAACCCGAAAAAAGGGCATTAAGGTTTTTTGTCCCACCCAATCCCTAATCCCTATTCACAGGAACAAAAAAGGATTGTTCATTGAATATCTACTATTGTACTACGGACCTTTTAGGCGAATGATAAATATTGCCTCATTTAATCTGCTCAATGACCTTATGATATAGGGGACATTAACTCCATTTTTATTTTTTTAGATAAAGAAATGGAGAATCATTGAATAACATGCTCAGGTCAATAGTTAAATAATAGAGCTGGGAATTGTCTGACCATAAAGCTTCTGCACTGTGCCAGACCTTTGTCTCCCCATCCCCACCCTAAATATGTAATTATGTTTTCCGGAAATGTGGGTAAAATTTTAAAAGGCTGCAATAAAAGAGGTTCACAACTCATTTTATTTTTATATTTTTTTCATTTATTTTCCAGAAAAAGAAATCACATTTAAATAACAACTTACTCGGATATTTCATCTTGTTCTTATGTATAGAATTAGATTGTTCTAATGTATAGAATTAGACTTTGTTCTGAAACAGGAACCCTAGTTGCAGTAATGTATCATGATAAATAATTGCATATTCAGGATTTTGTGAAATGGGTCATTGGGAAAATTATGAAGGAAAAAACATTTATAAAAATCATTATTTACAAAAAATTGAGATCCACACCTTTTCTAAACTATAAGGCAAGTAACATTAAAATGTTCTCATGATTATCTTCAACAAGTCAATACTACACATTCATATCACCATTGCTCAGCAGAGGGCTTTGCTGCTGTCCTGTAAGGCAACAAGCCTTTGTTTCTTTTGCTGGTTTTTTTCTTGAGCACAGTAGAGAAGCAGTAAAGTGTTCATCACAGATTATGCAGTAACTGCTATCAGAATAAAGTATACTCTGTTGAATTGCACACGAAGGAATAAAGGCCAGGCATTGACGTTTTGACTAAATTTTAAAAATGTACTTGAGTATTGTAATCCACAATTCCTTTTATAAATATGGTGTACCCAAGGTATTTTGTGAAATTATATACCCAATACAAGATCCTAAAGAAATTCAGACTACTTTTGCTACATAGATCACGGAGAACTTTAAGCAAAGGCTACCACCAACTCAAAGTACACAAATAGTACTTTCCTTAGACATTTGACTGAATGCCATTACCTTTAGAAACAACAAAATTTCTCCCAGAAATTCTTCTTTTATAAAGCTTCTCGTATTGTTCAAATACAAGTTAAAAAATCAATGCCTTACATTGCTACTTATTCAGGATGAAAATTAAAATTAGAGCATTTCATTCACACAGACCTTTTCCTATACAAAGTGAAAAACAAAAAAAATTCTTTCAAATTGAAACAATAATGTTCACACAGCTTAAAAAGCTAGCACTATAAATTACTGCTTGGCCTATAGTAAAGCCCTGTTCATACATGAGATTAGCACATAACCACACCATACTAGGCTTTTTCAAGACAATTATTCAGCAGCAGTTTTTCAACTCCCTTAGGATAACAGAGAAATAGAGAGAGAGCAGGAGAGAGATGAGCAGAGTGAAGCCAGTCTCTTTCATATCCGTTTAACAAAGCAAAACTAAATACGGACCTGCAAAATCAATACAGCTGTTAGAATTTTCCTCCTTCCACTCATGGCTTTGGACCATAGGACAGTGACCCCCGTGATAATCACTTGGTGTATTATTTAAAATAGTTCAGAGTGGTGATGTAAGAATAATATTAAGCATTTGTTTTGCCAAAAAAGTAAATGAAAATGTCAATGAAGTAACATAGAATTTAGCAAGTTAGGTGAAATTAACATTTGCATAACCTACTCATTCAATGGAGCTTTTAAAAATGATAAACGGCTTATGACCTATCAGGTTTATTCATAATCTGAATGAATTAAAAATTGAACTATCTTCAGACAAATGTAAAAAGCGATTCCACTTTACTCTCTTCCATCTGATAATAGACAATTTACCCAGGAGCTTTTTAAAGGGACTTTGTCGATTTTGCATAAAACAAATGATTTGCAAAATAAAGCAAAGCAAAAAGGAATTGTGCAATGCTGATTGAGTGTAGAGTCCTGTAAAATCTATGTTAAATATTGCACTCCTTTTAGCTTTATCTAAAATGTTTTTCAAGTAATTTCTAACAGGCTTATTTAAAATACTGTCAGCATTGCTCTAACATGATTCAGTTTCTTAAAGCCATTTAGTAAACTATTACCAAAGATTGTTCAGTAGCTTAAGTCCATGCTGCAAAGGATTTGGAACACTTTCAACAGATGGAGGCCTAATTTGCTGGTTGCAGGTGCAGGTTTGTAAAATGATAATTAAAAAAAAAAATTCATAGTTTTTTTTAAAAAATACTTCAGGTATTTAATCCATTAAGAGATACTAATGAATCTAGGAAAAGATACCAATTCATGTATCTTTTCATGAATCCAAAAGCATCTTTGCAAAGCATTTCTGGTTATATCATTTGCAGTTGTTAAAAGATGTGTTGAAGAAAAAAAATGCTTTCCCCAAGTTTTTTCAAGGTGTGCTGAGGGGAAAAAAAAACTCTTTTCCTGTTCCAATAAATTGCTTAACCTTCTAAAACTCTTATATTTATAGTCAACGTCCATAGATGGGGGACTATGTATAGGGTCATTTGTTCTTAGATCACAACGAACATTTGCCAGGACTAGCAGACTGAGCACAATTTGAGAAATACTGAAATACAGGTGCATGTAATCAAAGGATCCTTCTCTCCTTTTCTTTTAGTGCTAAATGACATTTAAATATGTATTTGCTTTACACTGAAACATCTTTTTCTAGAAGGTGAAAGATGTATTCAGAACAGGCAATATACCATGCTAAAGATAGAAGAGGTCAATCAGAAATACTGTAAATCAAAGGAAAAGTAATTTTAGAAGTTAAACCTAGAGAGTAAGTTATTACAGCCATACTGAGTGTCAACAAAGAGGAGCCTTTCTCTCGTAGGATTACTCATTTAAGACAGGATTCAGATATTGAACATGAGAGACACTCATGGGGTCTGATCACGGTCAACTCTGTAGACCCTAAAATTGGACATCCTTCAAGAATATTTAGATTTCAATTAGATAGTAAAAATACGACTCTAGCTTGTAGAAGATGACAGAATATCAGACATCTTTTTTTAAAAAAATCAGAAACGTAAGCAATGGGCTCCTATCTCATTTGTCCTCCATACATTCCACAGACAAAACAACCTAATATCAGCCAGGTTTAGTTCATGAATAGGAAAATAGCATTTAAATCCTGTTTGCCAAATGAAGAAAAACTAAAGAGCAGGAAAAATACAATAAAGCCTCAAGAGAAAAGTGTATGATAAAAGGGGATGAGATGAGTTATCAACACAGTTTCTTTAATCAGTGTGACTCACATTGATTTGTTCATTCAACAATTTAATCTGACTCATTTCAAGAAAGCATCATATTTATTTATATTGACTTTCTAGGCTATATTTAGAGGTCACCCTTTCATTTTGATATTGCAAGAAACCATGCTTTCATTTTAAAAAAAATTGCTGATCAGGAAAACCTTGAAGCAAAATGAGTACATTTAGACTGAATGGGATTTTGCCAAGTGCATTATTACTCTTTTGAGAACGAGAAAGCTTAAAAAAATACAAACGCATGTCTTTAGTAGGTATCTACATATTTTATGTATCATTCCACTTTGACGGTCTGTGGCTATTTTGGAAAAAAAAAAAAAAGCAAAACTAAAAGTGATTGGTGCAACTCTTTGGAATAGGGGCTAGTCCAGGCTTATAAAGCAACCAATTCAAAAGCCTACAAAATAAATAGGGTCATCTCACAAGTTAAAGGTTTGAGTGTCCCCTGCAAAGAAGACCACACTTATTAGGAAGTGGTATTTGGAATGAGCAATATCTTGCAACCTCTCTACTTGGCTTCAAGTCTTTTAAGACATTGAAGAAAAGGATGAGGGTGTGAAAGTGAGAGAGTGCATTTCAGGCCACTTTGACACTGAACCTAACAGGAGACTTCCAAGGAAAAGATAGAGATAATTGAAACAAGAACAGCCTAGAAAAATGGCATTCAATTTAGAATTGAATGCTTAACTCTGATATAATGTCAGAACTGAGAAGGACATTAGTGATCTAATAGTGCTGTGATTCTCAAATTTTGAATGCTTGTCAAAATATATATTTCCCAGTCCCAAACCCAGAAATTTATTCAATCAACACAAATTTACCAATGCCTACTACCTTCTAGGGGCTGAGTATATAGTGGTGACTAAGACAAAATCATTGCCTTCTTGATAAAGTGGTAAGTGGTCCACAGTTGAGAAACATTGACTCTTTTCCTACAACTCTGTTAATGGAAATGTCCTTATTTGTATATTAATTTTTCATAGTGCCTTTTACCTTGGTATTTAAATGGAGTATATATAGTAAAATATACAAATATTTTACTCATGTTGCAGTAAAGATAACTTGGCTACTTTCAGCTGTGTCATTTTGGGCAAATTAATCTAAGTCTCAATGTCATCATTTGTTTTTTAAAAAAAGGAATTAAAAAGACTACCTACAACTTTTGGGTTGATAAATAAGCTAATATCTGTAGTGATTGGTCTATGGTGAGCACTCAGGTAAATATAAATTTTTACTATGTATCAATTACTGTGACAAGTCATGTTTCTTTATAAAGCTCCAAAAGGTGGATTTATCTGAGTGAAGTTGAAGTGGAAGAAACATTATAGATCATTTATATTTTATGGTGGTTTTTAAACAGAGCTCTGGGTGTCCAGATTTAACCTGCTGGAGGAACTTCTTTGCTTTAATCTGTTTTGCCTAACATGATTCATATGCACTCTTATTAGAGAAAAGACCTGTTCTTAAGAAAAACCTGAAAATCACTGGCAATCTCAACCCTGCTAAACAGGAGAGAGTATAAAGGGAAATGACTTATCCAAGGTCACACAGGAGGAGCTAGAGGTAGAGCCAATACAAACTTACAGGCTTCTTTGAAAAGGTTTAGAAATGGAAATATCATGGCTTCAAACACTTTGTGGATTGAGATAGTGTAAAAAAATATAAAAACAAAAACATCTGCAGTTTGACTTTTTCAGGGATTCCTATCTATTCACTCAAAACCATTTGAAATGTGGACATAGACAACCTTTCTTTAGAGGTGAAATATCTTGTAGTGAGTTTTCATTTTGGCTGTAGGTATAGAGAGGAATAGAGCTTTTAAAATAATTAAAAATTAAATTCTTAGCAATTATAAATTCCAATTATGATAAAATCCAGAGTAATTCTTATAATAATTTATTTTTAAAAACTTCACGAAAATATGGAATTTATTTGAGAAGAAAAACATACTTTCCATGTTGCCAAAAAATAGCGGTACCGTTCATACTTTCTATTTTGCTAAAGTATAACTTTTATAAATCAAAATGCTCAGGAAATAGTGTTCTGGTTAACTAGAACTCTCTCTTTTGATTTTAACCCTGGTGCTGAAAACCATCTTCATATATACTAGCCCATTTTGTTCTGACTTAGAAATTATTAGTGAACTTGGCTTAATGTTTCTTTGATAATAGACCCTTTGCATTGTCTAGGATCATTTTCCTGAACACGAATTCTCATTGTACAGTACACTGGATACAAGTGTGACAGAAGATTATAATTTGGAAGTTAAAAAAAAACAACTACAAAATCTAAATCCCTGATATCAGTTTAGTCTGTCATTATTTGACTTATTTTCTGAAAGGAGAAGGATATGCTCTCTATTGAGATTTGAGTTATTCAAGGTTTAATAGTTTTGAAATCACTGATTCCCGTTCTGTTTTTCATAAAGACCAATTAAGGGATTGAAAGATATCTTCATAGTTTCAAATTTAGTTCCTGGAAATATTTGGATACTATTAGGGATTAGTGTGACCTATGTTTTAAATCACATTTTTATAAGATCACCAAAAATTATTCTTTAAAAAACACCTTGTGTTTAATCACTAATTTATTCTAGAACTATATAAAATAAAACAAGACATAAAGCGCAAGACATGAGAATCATTAATCTTTACACATTTTTAATATGCTTTGTGTTAATATTCAATAAGTTTTTTTATGAATTGATTATTTAAAAACATTCTTATATTCATTTGCTGGATAATTCTCAATTTTCTGTTGCTTACTTTACATTGGTTTCAATGTTCTAAATTCCTCCATGTTTCATGGGAATTAAAAGTTTGGTTCTTCTATTTTGGTTTCAAAATTGAATTGAATATTTTTAAAGTGAGTACATTAATATGTTTGTTCAGAAAACTTCAACACCAGACTGCTTTGGGAAGCCAACTGAGAGTATGTTTGAATTGTAGGAATTCTTCCAAGGTAAAACATAATTTTGAACAAGCACTCACTGAGGAGTACAAATATTAATTTTTAAAGTTCCACTATTGAGTATGCTAGTCACAACATTATTTTAAAAGTGAGATGCATAAAATTGAATTTGATTTTAATATTTTAAAGGGTCCCATATTATCAAATATGAGTGAATGTAAAATATAATTTAGCAACTTGATAATTACACTTACTAGATAGTATAACCTAGAATAAGAATTGGTTTGTGATTAAAATAAGCTCTATAATTTAAAGGAAGACTAATATTTCCAGTTTCACAACTGGGACCCCTTGAGATGTGCTTCTTCTCTCTGAATGTCTATACTGTGAGATGGAACTGAGTGATTACAGTTTTTATTATGTCTTTAAACAATGAATTCATGACATATTTTTTAAACTCTCTTCTTGATTCCCAAAGAATGGCAAAGATTTACTGTTTTATACAATTAATCTTAATAAAGAATATTTTGTTCATCCAATAGGAAATTTATTGCACAATACATATGGAGAGAATTTAATTCATAAAGCTTATTTTTTCCCCCTTCCCAAGTAACATAAATGATGACAATTAAAATTCTCCTTCTGGATCTAAACAAGGGACTAATAAACTTTTCCTAGGACTCTCCAGTGCCAACATTTTGATGGGAGACAAGAGATACCATTCTTCTGCGCTGGATGGGAGAGATGATGTGTTCAGAGTAATTGTGCAAAAGTTTTTAACCAATTCAACTACGTTAAGTCCTGAGACCCTGAAGTCACAATTTTGGTTTTAGTCTGGCTGATTATTCAGTAATCTCCACATTTACTAAACTGTGGGTAGAGGGGGAAGTAGCTAAGACTTTAGCATCTTCTTTACTCTTGATTATAATTTCATATACGTAAATTTTAAATATGAATTGCTTTCCCTTTTTACACAAGTTATAAAAATAAGAGGCCCAGTTTACACAGTTTGAATTTTTATGAAATTTGCAGTTTGAAAAAAAAGCTTTTTAAAAAGTGGTAACGCTTTTCTTCAAATATGCTGTAACCTTAGAGTTTTTTTTCTGAAATAGTTTCTGAATTTTAACCCACTAAACATTTGAAGATAGAATTTTTATTTAGCACTAGAGTAAGACATACTAAGGACTGAAAAAAAGTAATTTTTTTCTGGTTCCACTTAATTTTCTTTGTATGTGGCACCCCCTTTATGACAGCTATCAATATTATATTTAAATTTTATATATTGACAAAATGCAATCTACCTCTGTAAGCACTGTGCCATTCAATAGTACTACTATTAAATTTACATACCACAGTTTAAATTACATCCATTTCAAGAATGGTAAAATGCTAAAACCCAAGTGTCTAACTGCCTTACTGGAATGAGTACAATTTACAAATACAATAATTACATTTTAAAACCATTAACAATATTACACCTAGAAGTAAATACTGTAGACTGGTCATCATGGTATTTTGTGAGGGAAATCATTGCTGAAAGTCATTGACATTTCCAGCAGATATACCCCAAGTGCAGATTTTGGTTTGTTTTCATCAAACCAAAATTAGAACCTGTTTCTCATACAACAGTCCTCCATTATATGAATCCTCCAGATCCTTGCATGAGATTTTATTAGTTATCTGCCAAGTATTTTCCTGCAAAACAAAATGGTATATCAGTAAGTTACCTTTTAGTTCACAAATTTGTTTATTATATGAGTAGCATTTCTACTCCTTCTGCCCTATACCTAGGGTCCAAATGCTGCAACACTAGTATAAAATATATAAAGTTTATTAGGCTTTTCATTTTTTCAGACCAGCTAGTTGCCTTTCCACATTTTCATCTATGAGCAGTTTGAAGAGGTTTGGGTTTTGACTAGAAGAGGCTGGAAGATTTGTTCCTGGGTATGAGAATCCAATTTCTTATAGGAAGGGTGACAATATCATTTTTTTTCCAAGCTGGGTCATTTTTGAGAATGAAAATGGGGTGTTATTCATAATTAAATCAGAACAATGGAGACAAGAATCAGGAGTTATCCCAGCAAATCACCAACAAGTATAGTTACCCTACTTCTGGGGTTCTTGCTTTATTTACAGAAATAGACCTCTCTATGGTGGGCCCTGAATGACCTCATATTTGGAGGTGTTCTGAAAACATACCTGATTTCCTAGAGCAGTGGTTCTCAAAGGGTGATCCTTGGACCAGAGTCACCTGGGAACTTGTTAGAAATGCAGATTCGCTGCCTTATCCCAGAACTGCTGAATCAGAAACTCTGCAGGACATGTACAACAATCTAGGGTTCAACAAGTCCTCCAGGTGACTCTGACACATCCTAAATTTTCTCAAACACTCTGCCAGAGCCTGAGATCAGTAAAGGTAGGTCAGGTGAGAACTGCTGTGAGAAGGAGGTGCGAGCCTGGCTCTAGTGGGATGCCTGGCTACTAGGGCCTGTTTGTTTGAAGGGGAGCAAGAAAATTTGTTGCCAGATCTTCTGATTTTTCACAAAAGGCTAGAAATCTAGATTTAAAAAAATCCTCTCCCCAATAAGCTCTACCATTTGTGCCAAAAAAAAAACGCCACACTTGTTTCATGGACACATTCAGTTCATGCACTAACAGTTCTGACCTCTGGTTGAGACACTTTAAGGTTGCAATTAAAATGAAAAATAGATCTTCCCACATCTCAGTGAAGCCTGAGTAGTCTAAAATCTATGAAGTCCTACTGAAGAACAAAACGTTTTCAGGTGGAGATAAATTCAAAAGCAGCCAGCATTCCTCTTGTTTGTCAATGTCACAAAACTTGGTTTTACTCCATTAACCTCAGTAAACACGTCTATATAATGGGAAGTACTAGCCAGTCCCACCCTAGAAGGAGTGCCAGGAGAACTGGCCAGAACCTGCCTTGATGTCTGACTTTCAGTTTTTACTTTGTTCAGCAATTGGTTTCCTTTCTAATTGGGATGGGAATGGGGGTTGGAGGAGGAGAAGGTGGAGGATGATTAGAAAATCACAGCCTATTGCTTCTTAAGGAAGAGTAGCTAAGGCGACATTATCTTCACAAATGAAACTTACATATACCTTACCCACTTACCTGCAGCAAACCTCTTTTTGATGAGTGAAAATCGATACCCTGCTCCAACAAGTTCAATGTCGCATCCAGAAAGGGTGCTTCCTTCACTTGTGAACTGCACAACCAGTGGGGAAGGCTTGCTGGGGCCGTCAGATAATTGGAATCTTGCCAATAAAGAACCCACCCCTAAAAAAAAGAGTAGTAAGACAAAGAATACTCTGGAAATAATTTTTGGATATTGTATTCAAAAGTTTACATACAAGCACTGACTTACTAGGAAACAATATATGCTTTCGTGACAAAAAGTGGTGATGAATAAGAGTTATCATTTAATATTATGAGTAATCCTTTTTGCACAGTGGTAAAAGCGTATTTTGGCAAAATGGTGCTTCAAAATTTGGGGGCATGTTACTTGGAAAACCACGTATTTCCCTACTGAAGATGATCAGGGGAAAGCAAAAAATATCTAACTTAGGGAGTGTGGGGCCTGGTACAGGATAAGAAACACACCTCATAAAAACTCTTCTTTGCCCACAGGATGGTCTGTTTGTTATAGGATCTTGATCAGAAAAGGAGAAAATGAAAATGGTATTTGTTTGGATTTGGGGGATTCAGTGAAGAATTATTTGCTTTTGTTGGATGAAATAAATGAAAATTAAGTGAAATATCCTGTTTCTAGTGCTAAGTGTATTTTGGTTAATAGTTGGTTAATACCTAAAAGTTATTTTAGGATTACTTACTAAATAAAAATAAGCCTGTGTTAACATTACCTCCATTTTCTGACTTCTGAGAAATATCAGGAATCTTCCACAATATTCTTTGTTGTTCAGCATTCCTAAAAATAGTAAAAGGTTTTGGTATATTCACGGGTTTTTGTTGAATGGATATCATATTTTTCCTAGACAATGTTGATTTTTAAAAATGGATATTGAGAACTGATGTGGCTCAG
>PVKH010028033.1:0-12911 GCA_004027955.1 Chaetophractus vellerosus
TTGACTGTGTCTTCAAACTCCATGTAACAAAATTTAACTTTGAGTTCTTATCCGCCCTGCAGGATCTGGCTCCCTCTCAGCCTGGTGCTGTAGGAGAGTGGGTACCATGCCAGGTGCCTCGGGATTGAGGGATGAATAATCATGGGAGGAGGGGGGTACAGTGGCCTGGGACCAAAGTAGATTTGTTATCGTGGACATTATCTTGTGTTGACGGAAGAACTTGTAACATTGATATAAAGATAGTGGTTGCCAGGGATTCAGAAGGGAGGGGAGAATGAATGGGTGAAACAGGGCATGTTTGGAGCAGTGAGAGTCTTCTGTATAATACTACAATGGTGGACATATGATATTTCACATCCCTCAAGGCCTATGGAACAGTACAGCACAAAGTATAAATATAATGTAAACTATAGACCTTGGCTAGTAGCAATGTTTCAATATTGGTTCAGCGATTGTAACAAAGGTACCAGCTCAGCCACTAATGACCTCTAGGCTAGTTATTTCTCATTAATCACTAATTATAGGTAGCCTCTCATTGGTCTAGCACAAGATACAACAGAAAAAAATAGGTTTCCTAGCACTAGTATGCTGAAAATAAGTGGGATATAAATTGGCTCACTATGATTCCTTAAATAAATCCATAAATAAAAGATATCATGGAAGGATCAAGAAGAGCAGAATGATCTAAGCTAGCTATCTTGCTAAGGACTGCCCTTAGAGACTTTAATCTTTCTGCTCTAAGGTAATTCTTCAAAAAAAAAAAAAAATAGAACATTTTCAAGAGCACAATTTAAACACCTTCAAACTACTCATAAGTGGCTGGGGTTTTGCCGGAAAGCTGCTTAATGGCAATGAACCAAGGCTTAAGGGGAATCTCTCTTATTTTGCATTTAGTTTGGAGCACTGGAATTAACTTGTACTGATCAGGTCCCAAAGCGTGCATCTCTCTCCTGGTATTTTCCCCTTAAACTGAAAACTTTTACCCACTCATGGAATGAGATGACAGCTCCCCAGAGGATTATGCAAACCTTAGTGTCCTCTTAGTGGATAACCTTGGGAGCACCTGGAGACTTATTCTCTAATCTCTTTCTAGCTTAATAACATGAAAATGGATGATCTGGCCTGACTGCAGTTTATTAGAAGATGAAGGAGCCATAAGGAAAAGCCAAGATTCACTATGCATGCGAACTGTAGCGAATCTTATCCCTGAAGGGGAGGTAGCTGAGTGATGCAAGAAGCATTACTCATGATCTGAATGCCCCATCTTTTCAGCATCATTCCTTTGTCATATATTTGATAGTTATATTGAAAGCCAAAAGAGAATTCCTTTATTTATAACAGTAATAATTACGGTCAATGTTTTGGAAGGCTTTCTAATTGTCAAGCACAATGCTGACTTTTACATATTATCTCATTTAATTTTCTCAACCTGTGGGATAGGGGCTATTTTTACTCTCACTCTCATGTTTTGCTTTTTAATTTTTTAATTTCGTTTTTAAGCTAAAGAAGTAATCTATGCAAATGGTAAAATTTGAAACAGAAGGGAATACAGTTAAAGATAATTCTTACTCCTGATCCTTGGTCCCCCAGAACCTTTCCAAAAAGGAATCATTAAATCCAATTTCTTGGTCATTCTTCCAGAAATAATATATCTATGCACAAGTATACAGGAAAATATATCATTTTATCTTGCAAGTGGGAGCACAATATGCACTAGCTTCTGCATGTTGTTTTTTATACTTAATTGTTGATACTGAAGATCCTGCCTTAGTGACACATGAAGCACTGCCAGATGCTTTTTGATGGCAACATGGGTTAGATGTACCACAACTTATTTGATCATGTCCTCTTGATGAATGCCCAGCATAGTAACAATAAAAGACTGGGAAGAGCCTAAGTGTTTTGCATATTAGCTAATTTAATCCTCACTAACAACTGAATGAGACAGGTGGCATTATTAATTTCATTTTATAATTGACAAAGCTGGATCTTGAGATTGGTAAATTGCCTGCGGTACAGAGCTAGAATACAGAGCCTATGTATTTACTTAACCCTGATGCCTAGAAATTCTACTGAAGCGTCTCATTCACAGCGGAAGGAGCTGCTTCAATCTAGAGGGGCTCGTCCTACTTGGCCTCCTCCTCTCTCCCCATTCTAATTCTTCTCTATAACCTTTTTTCTTTTTGTTCTTATTGTAACTATTTTTAGTTTTTAGTTCTTATCAATATATGCCCAACTTACCCTCACCCCCAAACTATTCAAACTATCAAGTTGCTTTGGTTTTTATGTTTGGCTATTTTGCTTCATTTGTTGATTTGTTTGCCTTTTTAAAAGATGTCAAGGCTGGTTCAATTCATCTCTGAAGCTCTTGCTCTTCACTACTCCTCTAACATATTACTTTCCCAACCCTGCCTGGGACTGGTTTATAACTTGCCCCAATGCTTCCAGGATGTCTCTGCACTACACACAAAGCTGTAAGGTATCCATGCATCACATATTGTATTTGCCTCTGGTTTCCCTGCCAGGCGACCACAGAACAATGTCCACTCCCCTGAATGACCAAGGGAAGAAACTTGTGCTTTATGGCCTAGTAACAGTAAGCTTCTACCCAAAATAAATACCAGTTATAAAAACCAACCAGTTTCTGGTATTTTGCATCAGCACCCCTTTGGCTGACTAAAACACTGGGTGAGGCTCAGTCTGAGTCAGAGAAAGCTGGGACTGTGACAATATATAGTATTATCAACAACAGCCAAAGGCTAATATTTGTTGCACATCTATATGCCAGGAAGTTTATGTGGATCACCTCCTTTGATTATTACTAAAATTAAGAAGTAGTTTTTATAAACAGCCACACTTAAAATAAAGAGGACATTGCAGCTTGGAGAGTTTAAGTAACTTGTCAAAGGTCACAAAGAACATGGCAGGACTCAAATTTTAACCCAGGGTTTCTGGAACGACAGCCTGAATCCTTAACCACCATGCTCAAATGCCTCTATGTGCTATGGATTAAATTATATCCCACAAAGATATAGGTTGACATCTTAATCCCCAGAACCTAAAAAAGTAAGCTTATTTGAACATAGAGTTGTTACCAAAAGAGTTAGGCAAATTAAAACAAGGTAATACTAGAGTAGCCGGGCCCTTGATCCAATATCACAGGCGTTCTTATAGCAAGAGGCAATTTGGGCACAGACAGACAGAAAGGGGAACACCACATGACAGCTGAGGCAGAGAACCATGGATTGTCAACAAGCTTCCCCCAGAAACCAGGAAAGTGGCGTGGAATAGGTTCTTCCCTCACACTTGGGAGGAAGCACGGCCCTGCTGACACTTTGAACGTCTAGCCTCCAGAACTGTGAGACAATAGATATCTGTGGTTTTTAAGTCACCCAGCATGTGCTCCTTTGTTACGGCAGCTCGAGGAAACTACAGCACTGTGTATAGTAAGCTCCTTTGAAGCACAGCCTGGGCTGTGCTCGTGGACCTTCTCTACTGCAGCATAACGTCTCTAAGGGACATACCAACATATCAATTATCCTCAGAGATAGGACTGTGTATGATTACTGCCAAGGAGGGTTAGCTCTCACCCAACACAGCAGGAGGGAGAATTATGCCTTATCCCCAAATGGCAAAATGGCTCTATGGGCGACTGTTCCGTCACTTTGTTTACTGTTAAATGGTGACTGTTTGCTATCTCTGATGTGTGTGTCTAACAAAAGCCTCTTTTCAAACTTCCCCCTCTTTGCAGGACCATGTCCACGCTCCTACACCTGACGTCTAAAGATTTGCCTCTTTCTCCAGTCTCAACTCCTACCTTTCTCTATGTTCCAGCAACACTTAATATGCATTATCTCCATAAAGATCATATTGTCCTTTTAACATGTCTTTGCTAAAAATGATGCTTCCCCATCATCTCAAATGCTCCATCTCCTAGTTAAAATCTTCTCATCATTTCAGAATCACCTCTGGTATCAACTCCTTCACAGTATATTTTCTGACTTTCCCCACATCCCCAAAGCTGAGTGAGGTGTCCTTCCTGAGGGGCTGCTGGAAGACCTTCTCACAATTTACTCACCACACTCTGGCATCTGTTAGCTTGCCCACATCCCTTACCGTGGGAATCTTGAGGGTAAGGACCATGTTGTTGTCGTCACTGGACCTCGGGTGTCTGTGCCTGGAATGAGAGCATTGCTAAATAAATATTACAAACGCTAGACAGAACTGAAATTTTATTTACCCCCACATTTTTTCAAAAGGGTAAAATATACAACGAGTAGTCTAAGCAAGAGAAACAGGAGGTAACAACTCCAGTTTCAAATTTAGCCAAGGCAAATTTGACAACAGGAAAAATGGGAGAATGCCTTATGCTAGCCAATCAAATAAAATTCACATTCCTCATTTAGTAGCTCTGGGGTAGAAGCAAGAAATCTACCATCTTAACAAACATCAGGTATAATTCTTATGAATACTAGAATTTAAGAATCAATACTGTAGTTCTTACAATAGAATCAATAACATAAAAAACAGTTTACTGGCTGTTTGGTATAATTTAAATCAAGAGGAGAATCATTAGTTATTCTATCTACATGCCTCCCTGTCAAACACCTTCACTTTTACTTGTGCAAGACTTAGTTAAATCATTTCTTCTGCCTATAATTCAGTACAGAGCCCTCCCTAAAAATCTGAGTTTCATTACCTAATTGCATGTCATGGGGCTTTGATTGAGAAATTCATGCAGAATCCCTTTATTAAGTCTTCTGGAAATAAAGAAGCTCTGTAACTGAAGACATGGAATTTGTGAAAAATGAGGTAATTAATGCCAGCTGATACCTTTCACTTCTAAATAGGTGAATAAAAGTATCAGTCTTGAAGATGATTGTAGCAGGAAATTTTTTATGTAAATTTGCTCTCAGTCTCAATTAAAAAGAACAGAAGCAAAGATATAAAACATATAGAACATTTGTGCAGATAGTAGCAACTCAAAAAAATAATAACCTGTCCTTGTGTTCCCCAAACTGCCCAAGTTTTTACCTCTCAAGTGTCCAACAAATTCTTTATATTTAAATAGTGCTAAAATAAGTAAATCTTTTTTTTTTTTTGGATAAAAGTGAAAGTGCAATGAGAATCCCAGGCCCCAACGGGCTACCCTGTTCCTAGAGTTTACTAGTTTTATCATGTTAACAAATCACCTGGTACTTACAGCAGGTCAGTGATAGTGTCTGAGAAGAATTGTCTATCCAGCAAATTTAAGAGAATTAGAAGCTATAGCAATCTCTTTGGCTAAACATCCAAAGTGAAATAAGTAATCTTTCAGGAATTTTTGAAATAAATATAACCCTAATGAAAGATTTAAAACTGCCAAAAGATTATGGTGGCTTTATACCCAAATACTTCAAAACTACTTCAAGAACTTTCAGCACACTATGCTGCAGCAAGCCAGCTCTTCTCAGTCTCTCAAAGTGATGCATTTATCTCTTGATATAGAGTGCTGTAGAGCTCTCCACTGTGGATTTGTGGACTCTTATCTACTTAAGACTGAAATGTCATCAAGATTGTTGATGCCTTGATGATTTGAGTAGTTCTAAGGAAGTGAGTGCTAGCTATAAGAAACAAAAATCAAATAGATAAAAATGTGATAGCTAAGTAGAAGCAAACAAGGTTTCTTAGTAATAAACTAAGTTAACAGAGGAGTTAAACGATATTGAGCAACTGTATGTGGTAGGCAGCTGTTCCTGGTGTGTGTTAACTCTCTGAACACTCATAATAACCCTGCGAAGGGGACATGAGCTCCAGCCTCATTTCGCTCCAAGGCACAAGGGGTTGAGGATCCTGCCATGACCATGCTGCCATGATAGCAGAGCTGGGATCCAACCAGGTGGCCTGATTTTAAGGCCACATGCGTAAGCACGGTGTGTATTGCTTCTACCTACCTCTGATGGGTGCCCCCCATCCCCACCCCTCCTTCACAGCCTGAAAAATTAGGACTGCTAATGACGAGATTAGTGAAGGAAGTTGCAAAGTGTGGCCATACTATTTACAAAGGGACTCAAATAGGCTTGAAGGGGGGAGGGAAAAAAGTGACTTCTGTGCCTAAGTCAACATGAGTTATTTTAAGCTTTAAAATCATTTTCACTCTTAGAGCTTTCCCTCACTTCCTGTCTTCAGTGCAGTATCTATAGTTCTGAGTTTTGACAGAAACTCCATGAGCCAAAATTCTGTTAGAGCAGCTGTTCTCAGGGTGTTTCTAGATTGACTGGAACCAGGAAGCAGTGAACATATGTGTTCATAAGCAGTGAGAATGGAGGCTGTTTGCTGTTTAAAATCACCAGTGATAGTTTGTCAAAAGTTTACCAGTTAGTTTGATACATGTGGATGGAATATTTTCTAAGACTATTAAATTTGTTTCCTAGAATTAAAATTCACCCAAAGGCCACCCCAAGTACTAATAGAAGCTGATAGTAGCTAGTGAACTTTGAAATGCGACACAAAAAATATTTGGCACCACCATCATGTTTGCCAAAAGACTACTAATATCCTCTTCATCCTGGACCGTTACCAATGCATGAACTGTGACTGTCTCCATTTAAAATCTGGTATCAGGACAATAACTCTATTATTGAAAGAATTTTCTGGTTGTTCCATTAGTGAGTAAATGAAATCCCAAGCTGGCTGATGTTGATCAGTTTTTCAAATTATAATCTTAGCTGCAGATATCTTAAATCCTTGTTGAATATATATTCTATTTTATAATTATTTGAATGAATTTAATTCACTTTATTTGTCCATTATAGTTTTTGTGAATTCTTTATGTATGTTTAGCCTCCTATTTCTGCCAAACATATCTTCCTTCATACCAGAATCTCTAATAATTAGAAGCTGCATCATTGTAGTTTGGCTCATTCCAGATTTAAAAGTATATGGTCCTTATTGTAAATATATGGGGGTAGAGTAAGTAGGAATTTTAAAATGCAATGAAACATGAAAATGCATATAGTTCATAAGTTTTCAAATCATGTTCAGTGAAATTCTGGTAGTTTTTATGAAGTGGTCTCAAGGACAAAGACAATTCCCTGAGGGAGGCAGAACCAAAAGATGGAATGAACATGAATCCTTAATGATGTCATTGAATCTACCTTAGGACCGCCCATGTGTTTAGTTCTTGGCCATTTTGACTGGTATCTTCTGTGACCATATCCAAAAGCATCCTAACTGATATACCCTCTAAATCTGAAATGTCCAATATGGTAACCACATTCTCTAGATGCCAGTAAGACATATTGGCCAAAGCTTTAACTTGAACCAAAAGAATTCCATTTTTTCCTGACAGGCAACAGCCCACCCAAAATATGGTTGCATACCCCATTAGTATCACAAATTCAACTTCTCTACCCCCCTCCCTCACAAAGAGATTTACTCATATTTTAAAGGGAAAGCAACTAATTATCATTTGGGCTCTAATCTCAATGTCAGGACACAATATTTTTTTAAAAAACGAAATTAAAGCAATGTAAACTTTTCTCCAACTATGCCTCAGGCTGATACAGGGATTATCTACTAGTTCTTTTAACTTGCAATCTAATATCAAGGCTAAATATACAGTGTTTTGTTTGCCCTTTCCTTGCCATAGATCTGTAATGTGTCTCTTATTCTTGTGAAGTTTTCAATATAAATCTGGTAGAAGCAGGTGCTTTCCATATGCATGCTATACTGACTTTATGTCTAATATTTACCCTCTTCATCCGCATTGAAGTCTTAGAGGTTTTTCAATAGTCTAGTTATTTGCAAGTATATTTTAACCAGTAATTATATCAAATGATCTGGTCCAACTTACATAAAAATGTTGTCCCTTTTTGTAAAAAAAAATTCTAATTTGCATTACTTTATCACCTGAAAACTACCTTCAGAAGGTTTAATGATGCATGTGTGCACTAAACATCTTATCTTAACTAAGCATGTGAGAAACTCATCAAGGCCCTTGGTTTCTGGTTGCAGAACAGTCCGATGAATTGGTCCAAATCACACAAATCTAGATAGTTTAATTATTCATTGTTTTGAGTTTTGCATACTCCAGCTCCTTCACTGAGCTCTCTGTGCCCAAAACCTTGGGCCCTGAGACAGTGACCACACTCAAATTCCTGTTTGGTTCAATCCCTGAGGTGTGGTTTGAATAATACAAATTAGTGGTCCCGCTGTGCTTTGGTTTAAAGAGAGTTCTTCTGTCCACTATGCCATTTACAAGTTGAATAACTTATACAGAATAGGATCTCACAAACTGCACTTGCCAAGCTGTCAACAAGAAGCAACAAGACTTTTTCTCTTTCTCTCTTTCTCTAGAAATGCAAAGTATTCTCTTGACCAGAGCTGAAATGACCCCAATGTCCTCATGTTCTATCCTACTAACTCCATAAACATTTCCTATTGTCTTCTCGGAGAGACTGACAAGGCAGATGATCAATTAATATTTTTTAGCTGCACAATAGAAAGTCAAACTCAAAATGCTCTTAACATTAAGGAAAATAACTCCCAAGAAGTGTGAAGGTGGGGCATCGATTAGCTCAACAACATCAAGGACAGAGCATCATCCTTCTCTACTTTTGGCCATTTTCAGCTTGTTGTTTTTGTCCTCAAGGTAACAAAACGGCTTTCACAATTCTACATATACCTGGTGGTCTGTCTCCTGCTGTCTCCTCCTCACACTCTTACTGTGCCGAAATTTCCTTTGCTTATAAGGACTCCAGACCTTTTGAATTAAGGCCCACCCTGATTCAATGTGGCTCTTAAAAAATTTTTTTATTGTGCTGTCTTTTACACAACATATAATTTCCCATTTTAACCACTTTCAAGTATACAATTCAGTGGTATAATTACATTCACGATGCTGTATTACTCATCATTATAATGCATCGCCCCAAACAGATTCTCTATACCCATGGAGACACATTAGCTTCCTAGACCCGTTTTCCATCCCTGGTAACCTGTAATCTACTTAATGTCATTATGAATTGCATGTTCTATTATTATACCTATTATGTTCTATTATGATGATTTCACGTATTATTTTATGTACGTGAAATCACACAATAGCCATGCTTTTGTGTATGGCTTATTTCACTCAGCATGATGTCTTCAAGGTAGCATGTATCACACCTTCATTCCTTTCTATATCTGAATAATATTCCATTACATTCAATGTGCACATACCACATTTTTCAATCCATTCATCTGTTGATGGAGCCCCAACTTTTGTTGCTTCCACCTTTTGGATATTGTGAATAAAGCTGCTTTGAACACTGCTGTACAAATATCTTTCAAGTCTCCGTATTCACTTATTTTGGGTATGTACCTAGAAGAGGGATTGTGGGTTAATATGGGAGTTCTATGTTTAACTTTTTGAGAAATTGCCAAACTGTTTTCCACAGTGACTGCACCAATTTACATTCTCACCAACAATGTATGAAGATTCCTATTTCTCTGCATCCTCACCCACACTTGTTTTTTGTTTCTTCGTTGTTGTTTTTTTAAATAATAGCCATTGCAGTGGGTATGAAATGGCATGAGTGTTGTTTTGACTTTCCTTACCCTAATGTCCGATGATGCTAAGTATCTTTTCATGTGCTTATTGGCCATTTGTGTATCTCCTTTGGAGAAATGTCTATTAAATCCCTTGTCCATTTTTAATTGGGTTATTTATTTTTGTTATTGAGCTGTAGCATTTATTTATATATTCTGGATATTAAAGCCTTATCAGATATCAGTAGGTTGTCTTTTCCTTTTCTCGATCATATCGTTTGACATACAAAGGTGGTTTTTTTATGATGTCCATTTTACCTATTTTTTTTCTTTTGCTGCTCATGCTTTTGGTGTGATATCTAAAAAATCCTACCAAATTCAAGTTTATGAAGGTTTCACTCTATGTTTTATTTTGAGAGTTTTATGGGTTTAGCTCTTATGTTTAGGTATTTGACCCATGTTGAATTAATTTTTGTATATGGTGTGGGGTAAGGGTCCACTTTCATTCTTTTGCATATGGCTATCCAGTTGTCCCAGCACCATTTGTTAAAGAGACTATTCTTTACCCATTGAGTGGAATTGACACCCTTGTCAAAAATCAATTGGCCATAGATGTGTGGTTTTATTTCTGAAGTCTTTATTCTTTTCCATTGTTCTCTATGTCTATACTTATGCCAGTACCAAAACGCTTTCATTACTGTAACTTGTAATAACTTTTAAAATTGGGTAGTGTGAGTCCTCAAATTTTTCTCTTCTTTTTCAAGGTGTTTTTGACTGTTTGGGGCCCCTTTCTCTTCCATATACATTTGATTAGATTTCCCATTTCTGCAAAGAAGGTTATTGGAATTTTGATTGGAATTGTGTTAAATCTGTAAATTGCTTTGGGTAGTTGTTGGGAACTGAATCACATGCCCCTCAAAAGCCATGTTCAGGTCCCAATCCCTGGTTCTGTGGATGTGAAGCAATTTGTAAATAAAATCTTTATAGATTTTATTAGTTAAGTTCTGCCCAAACTGAAGGAGAGTGGGCCTTAATCCAATTTGGCTGACATCCTTATTAACAAAGGAAGTTGGACACCGAAGGTGAAGCCACAGGGAGTGGCTAGAAACTAGAAGTTAATGGAACACAAAAAAGAAAAGAGGAAACAACATATTTATTGCCATGGCATGGAAAAGCCAAGGAACCCCAAAGATTGCTAACCAGTCAGAAGTTACTGACCCCAGAAACTTCTGAAACTGTGAGTCAGTAAATTCCTATTATTAAGACAACCCATTGTATAGTATTTGTTTTAGCAGCTGAGACACTAAAACAGTAGTATTGATGTCTTAACAACATTAAGTCATTCAATCCATGACCACAGGATATTTTCCATCTAGGTCTTCTTTAATTTCTTTCAACATTGTTTTGTAGATTTCTGTGTACAAGTCCTTTACCACCTTGGTTAAATTTAGTCCTAGATAATTTTTTAGTTGTTATTGTAAATGGAATTGCTTTCTTGATTTCCTTTTCAGAATTTTCATTGTTGGTATATAGAACATCAATGATTTTTAATTTTTTATTAGAGAAGTTGTAGGTTTACAGAAAAATCATGCAAAAAATACAGAGTTTCTTGGGATGGTAACCACTCTACCCACCTCTGTTTAACTTCCATATGAAAGACCTTGTAACTGACCTTTGTTCTATATAAACCTACCCCAAATCCTTGTGACTGACCCCGGTTTGCTACTCCACACCTGTTCATCCTGGTCAGCCCCTTAAAGTTTATAAATGAAAGAATCTGTGTTTAGCTCACCACAATTATTCATTGTCACCCCAATGTTATAAAATATTAGAATTTCTGCAGATCAGGGAGGCAGTTTTGGTCATGAGGCCACTGTGCTGCATTGCTTGCACAACCAATAAAACTCTTTGGAAAAAAATAGTTTTCATATACCTCCTCTCACAAGCAGAATTTTTCCTATTATTAACATTTTGCATTAATGTAGCATCTTTATTACAATTGATGAAGCAATATTATTATAATTATACTATTAACTATAGTCCATAGTTTACATTAGGCTTCATTGTTTATGTTGCACAGTCCTATAATGTTTATTTTTTAATTTTTGCTTAATTTTGTTAGTTTTACTGTAACATATATATAACCTAAAATTTCCCCATTTAGCCACATTCAAATATATAGTTCAGTGGTGTTACATTCACAATGTTGTGCTACCACCAACAACATCCACTACCAAAACTTTTCCATCACCTCAAAGACTCTGTACCAGTTACACACTTACTCCCCATTCCCTGCTGCCATCCCAACCTGCTACCCTGTATTTTAGTTTCTGACTCTATGAATTTGCTTATTCTAAATATTTTATATCAGTGAGAGCATACAATATTTGTCCTTTTGTATCTGATTTATTTCACTCAACATGAGATCTTCAAGGTTCATCCATATTGTCACATGTATCAGATCTTCATTCCTTCTTACAGCTGAATAATATTCCGTTGTATGTGTGTGTGTATATAACATTTGTTTGTCCTTTCCTTTGTTGATGTACCTGTAAGTTGCTCCCATCTTTTGGGCAATTGTGAATAATTTAGCCTCATCTACATAGGATCCTATTTACAAATAAGTTCACATCCACAGGACTGGGAGTTAAGAATTGAATTTGTAATAAAGCATATGGTAATGTTCTGTAGAGTGGATTCCCCAAACAAACATATAGTTCTATTAGAGCCCATTGAACAGGAAACGATGTCTATTGCATCTGGAGTGAGGATGGACGCTTGCTTTCACTGAGTAGACAATTCAAGTTTTTTGGAAACTCCAGATAAACAAATGAATCTACCAATTTCTTTATTCTTTAAAAATATTTTTTTCCGTTTTAATTAATGGCAGTCTGAGAAAGGTGGGGCAGAATATTCATTCTGGATCTGGCAGGTTTATAGTCAACACTGATTTAACGCAGCCAAGAGTGAAATCTGGATGAAGACGCTATGCCCAGAATTGCTCTGAGGGGGGAGAAACAGGCAACTTCCCTCATGATCTGAAAGGCACTTCAAGTCTCCTTAATAAAGCACAGTCCCTAAAACACTGGCCATCAGGGAGACAAGACTCCTGGTAAAATGCAAATATGATACCTGCAAACCTAAGAAGTATCAGGTTGACAGATGAGCCTCACTCATTGTCTTATATCTGCCTAAGAGTTTAAGGTGTCCTGCCCCTATATATTTTTTTCCATATAATAAACTTTATTTATAGAAAAGTCTTTGATTGCATAAAAGTTACCTCAAAAGTATGGGGGATTCCCATATACTTCCAACCCCTCCCCCTCCCATGTTTTCCCCTATTAATAACATCTTCCGTTATTGTGGTACTTTAGTTACAATTGATGAACAAATATTGA
>PVKH010028034.1:0-12916 GCA_004027955.1 Chaetophractus vellerosus
GACGAGCTGGGAAATTCTCTCCGAATGTTGAAATCAGTTCCCTTTTATAAGCAGTCAACTGAATGGATAACAGCGTCATCCATTCTTCATCCAATCTTGCTGATTGATGCAGATGCAATTAGCCCCAGGCTTGCTGGACCCAACAGCTGGGCACAATTACCTGGCCGAGTTGACACATTAGCCTAGCCATCACAGTATCGCTACTCCAGATTTTTTTTTCCTGTTACTATTTGCATGAAACATCTTTTTCCAACCTTTCACTTTGAACCTGGTTGTGTCCTTACATCTGAGGTGAGTCTCTTGTAGACAGCATATAGATGGCTCATAATTTTTTACCATTCTTTCAGTCTGTGTCTTTTGAAAGAGGAGTTTAAGCAATTAAGATTCAGTATTGTTACTATACAGGCATTACTTCATTTATTTTGTCCTTTGGCTTTCCATTGTCCTACCTACTATTGTCTGTCTTTTACCCTTTAATCTACCCTACCTAATATTCTTCATTTCTATACTGTTCTCCAAGTCTCTTGCCCTTGTTTTTTCCTTTCAGGTTTTCAGCACTCCCTTTAGTATCTCTTGTAATTCTGGTATTTTGGTAACATACTCTCTAAGTTTTTCTTTGTCTGTGAAGACTTTAAACTTACCCTCATTTTTGAAGGACAGTTTTGCCAGATACAGAATTCTTGGCTGGGTGTTTTTCTCTTTCAGTACCCTAAATACATCATACCACTTTCTTCTCACCTCCATGGTTTCTGATGAGAGGTCCACACTTAATCTTATAGAGCTTAGCTTGTATGTGATGCTTTGCTTTTCTCTTGCTGCTTTCAGAATCCTCTCATTATGCCTGATATTTATCATTCTGAATAGTTTGTGTTTTGGAGTAGATCCATTCAGCTTTATTCTGTTTGGGATGTGTTGGCCTTCTTGGATATAGATATGTGTGTCTTTTATAAAGGTTAGGACATTTTCAATTGTTATTTCCTCAAATATTCTTTCTGCTCCTTTTCCATTCTCTTCTCTTTCTGGGACACTGAAACAAGTGTGTTTGTGTGTTTCACGTTATTATCCAATTCCCTGATAAATTGTTCCATTCTTTTCCATTCTTTTCCATTCTTTTCTCTTTCTGTTCCCCTGTCTTTTCCAGTTCAGATGTTCTGTCTTTGAAATCACTAATTCTGTCTATGAGCAATTCAAATCTGCTCTTACATGCCTCTAAAATATTTTTAATCTCATTCATTGTGCCTTTCATTCCCATAAGCTCTGTGACCTTCCTTGCAGGCTTTCAAAGGTTCTTTATACGCTCCCAGTGTCTTCTTAATATCTGTTATCTCATTAGTCATATTTTCTTTCAGCTCTTTTAATTGATTTAGGAGATGTGTGTGATTAACATTGATCAGTTTTCTTAAATCCTGTATTTCTTCAGGATATTTGGTTTGTTCCTTTGGCTGGGCCATTTCTTCCTGTTTCTTAGTATGGCTTGTATTTTTTGCTGATGTCTAGGCATCTGAATATGTTGGTGAAGTACTATAATGATCAATTTCTGTCTCTTGCCTAATTTTTTTCATAGATCTTTGATTTTTGGTTCAACTTACTCTATGTTTTAAAACTGCCCAGCTTAACTTATCAAAATCCAGCCAGGCACTCACTCATGGGGAAAAGATTTGGTCCCAGGGTTGGGGCTAAAGAGAGCCCTAAAAGCATCTTTTCTGTTTGCAGTTTCCTGGCTGACCAGCAGATGGCCCTCATTGGTGAACCTTTCCTTGGAGGTATCTTTCATCCTCTACTTTCCCATGTTTCTGGTCTGGCCAGAGCTGAGATTCAAAGCAGGCACTGCTGGCCAAATTCACTGAAGAGAAGCCCTCTGATTCACCCTCCTTCTTCCCTTGTAAGCTGACAGGGAGGAAGATGTCTGTTCCCCTCTCAGTTGGCTGCAGTGAACCAGGGGTTTTATCTGGGCTTCAATGTTAAGGGTGGCAGAGGGGTGCCCTTCCCAGCCAGCATGTGAGGTTAGTAACTCATGTTTGTTGTTTCCAGTTCTTTGTCTCTCTATCCCTCGCCCTCCTGGTTGTTGCACAACACTATCCTTGTCTGAAGACCCCCAAAGCTAGTTCCTCAGACAGCTTTTGGCCCTTTCTCCATTGTTTTTGTGAGAGAGTTGAGTCCTGCCTATCTACTCTGATGCCATTTTCCCAAACCTCTTGCAAACACATTTTAATCCATTCACCAATCTGTTTCTCTTATGAGATATTTTTTAGCACTTTACATTTACATAGTATTTTACAGTTTAAATTTGGAAAATATATAACCAAAAACATAGCACATTTCCCCTTCTTCAAGGTGACTGAGAATAGGAATGTATAATTTAGCCACAATTGCCAAATATAGTGAAGCAGTGGTAGGACTAGACTTCAAACTGAGAATTTCTGTTTTCCAGGCTGTGTTTGGCCTGGCTCTCCTCTTGCTCTTGTGCATCTGAATCTTTGAGTTCTCCAGTTTACACTCTAAGCTCTAAGACCTTGCTTTGAACAAGGACCAGTGGTTACCTTAGAATGACTTAGGTTGTTACTTCATTTGGATCAGACCCTCTAAGAGGACTTCCTGAAATTCCCCTAGAATGTAGATTGAACTTTTACTAAAAAAAAAAAAAAAAAAAAGAGAGAGAGAGAGAGAGAGAAAGAAAGCATGATACAACTGTACAATCCTGGGAACAATTTTTCTTCAAGTATTCCCCTGAAAAGAAAAATATAAATACTTTAGGTTATGATTCTGAGCTTTTGAATTACATAGCATGAGTGCTTTTCCTAGGTTGCATCTCTTATGCTCACCCTCCTCTAGTCACAATGAATATTTTTTCTTTCTCTCAAACTCTGCTAGTCACCAATTTTGATATGCATCTTCACTATTATTTATTACTCTAAAAATAAAGAGGAGTAGATGTTTCTCTAACTTTTTTTAAAGATTCAAGAAGTTTTATCAAAAGTCACTGTATAACTCTCCTGTAAGTCCTGTTTCTTAAACAGATAAATATTGCCACATTTTATAAATCTGAATACCTTTGGCCACTATTTTCACTCTTTATTTGATTTTTGGTTCAGCTTATTCTAAGTTTTATTTTTTATTAAGAATAAAATTTCTTTAACTTTTGTTCTTCTCAACAAAGTATTGAGTCCTGGAAATACAAATGAAAATAAACAGCTTTAGAGGATTAGCATAGAAATTTTGCTATTCTCAGGTCTATTCGAAATGGACTGTATAGTTTTCACAAATGTAAGCATTACATAGACATTAACGCATTTTTACAGATACTCCTTATCAAAAAATATGAAGGAAATTTCACTTAATTTATGTCTTAACTCTACCCCCACCCACTCCCCAGTGAATTGTTGACATGAGAAAATAAATTTCTGACAATGATGCATCATGTTATACTTGGGGAATTTTAACATTTGCACCATTTGGTGATCATGTTTGTGAAAAAGATCGAAGACTTACGTACCTTTATCCTTTTTCTGCATGTGACTCAATCTAATACAGTCTGAATATAAATTCAATATGGTTATAGTCCAAATAATATCACTTTAAAAAGCAATATTCTAGACTGTGTTTCTTCTTCATAACTGCATAAAGAAAATGAAACCAACCCTAATAATACCTTTCTTATAACATAGAATGAAATGGGGCTTGCATCAACTGTTTTGAAAAATGGTTTGAACAGTAACTAACAACCAATTTTTCAAACACCATTGTAGGCATTTCAAGCTGTAGAGTGGACAGAGCATGAGAAAAATCAATAAAAGAAAAAGATCTCTGGTTGTCACAGATGAAACCAAAAATCCCTCTTTCTGTACCTATTATCGCATTCCACTAAAAGGTGTTGAGAAAATCAGCCAACTTCAACTAGAACGAAGTGTCCAGACAAGCAAGTCTGTAAATAATTAAAAGAATAAACTAGAGTAGAAAAAAGGGGAATGGAAAAAAAAGATTAAGCATTTAAAAATGTTGATTGTACCCAAATAAGAATACTCAGGGAGGCAAAGAACATGTTCTTCAGAAGAGGATACTTTTTTCCCTCACCAGCAACACAAAATTGATAGTCTGATAATAGAAGCCCTATGGGTAGGGTTGGTGGGAAGAACACTGTCTTCACAAAGGCTTCACTAGGTGTTCAATTGTCCAGGGCAATCTGATCTGTACGTCCTTGTTTCTAAAATTGAGTAAACCAAATCAGGATGAACAACACATGGTTTAATAGTTAACTTTTAGAACAAGGGGCAGGGAGATGCTTTTATGCCACAGTCCCAGGTTCGTTCTGATCTCATTGCTAAAGTCTGTTCTGAGAGCATTTCCAGCTTTCCGGAGAGTCTGACATTGGCTGAATCCTGAAGATGAAAATATAGCTTAATCACCTCCTTGTCCTGGAGTCTCCCTTAATACAGGTGAATCTTTATTATGAAACTTGCTCTAAATCTATGTTATTGTTATTAATATTATTATTATCATCATCATTCATTTCCTTTGTTGGTAATCATCTCTCTCCATTTTCCTATTCTAGAAATAAGTGAAAGTTTTGTGAATATGCAGTGTTTCTTCGAGTTTCACTTAGAAATTTTATGTCTTCTTCCCAGTTTGAAAGTTTGAGATATTTTGAAATGTATCTGGTTGTGCAAATCTAATCTTGCTTTTTAATGGCCAGGGGCAGAAAAGATCCTAAAAACAATCTTTTATTTGACAATAAAGGAGGGGAAATAATTGAATCATTTGGTTGATTCAGTCTTTAGAGCTCAATATTGTTTAGCTAGTGGTCTTTGTTTCAAGAGCTCTGTTTTACAGAATCATAATCCAACTCTTCCTTTATGGCTAAGGGAATCTTCTCTACTCTTAGCATCTCCTTCACCTCCTCAAAAGTGGAGTAACCATGAATTAGGATTTAGTATATGTAATGAATGGGCATTGCATTATGAACAAGCATTGGAGAAAAATGAGAAAATTGATGGAAAATTCTGGTAAGAACTAAATTTGTGAAATTGTTGGCAGGGTCTGGTATGGAGTTGATGTTAGTGTCATAGCAAAACTAAACAGCAACAACAACAAACAAACAACCAAAAAATCATATTCCCTGCTCTCCTCTCCCTGGCTCCATTTAAAAACAACCACCACTGTCAAAATAGCTTAGCTAACAGAACAGCATGTGTCTGTATTTTATGATCATATATCTTCATTGTAGATCCTCTGCCACACATTAACAGATATTTATCCCTGATGTAGCTCAAAAATCGCCTTTGTGCTTGTCTCTGTAGCTATGCCAATAGTGTTAATATTTTCTCTTTGTCATTCCCTCCTTTTATTCATTCTTCTCTTCATTCTTATATCCTAGCCTCTTTGCACACTTTCACCATTTCTCTGGGACAGATGGGCATTTTTCTATATGATGCATTTTAAAGTAAGAAGACAGCAAGGATAGGTTTTGAACAATATTTTACCAGTATTATTGAAAGATTAGCTAATGTACATTCTATATACATACACAGCAGCTGCAAGAAATGTAAATTCTATTCATGTCTGGTCTCCTCTCCACTTATTTAGTGATTATTACTGTCACACCTAGGCACTTTATGTTATTTCCTCTTATTATTCTTTACCACCTGATCATTCCAAAGTGCTTTTTACAATCAGAGAATTTCATTAACAACACATTCTTCCACTCTGTGTTTTCTGCATCCTTGCATGTAAAAGTATCAAGCATCTTAGTAGCTATATCAGATAAATTACAGTGAAAAGATAGAGTGCTGCTGACAGGAAGTAAGGAGGGTGGGGGGAATATACTTTGAAAGCAACTCTAAAAAAACACTTTTTGTTGCATAGTATCCAAATAATATTACAGACATTTCTATATTAGAGTGAAAAGCCAAACAGTGAAAAGCCAAGCAATTGTATTTATCATGGTTTCCACCAATGCAGTAATCAGAAGTGTAAGGTGAAAAACAGGAGTACTTCTGTACTTCATATATAGAGGTCTGGGCAATTGAGCCTTCTCACTGCAGAAAGCTTGTGAGTTCCTATTGCCTCCTGAGCTGCCTTTAGCCCAGAATTATAGAAGTCAATCTGTTTTAAAATCCCAAAAGCTACTTTTATATTTTTTAAGCTAAGAGGATAGAACCTTGTTTATAAAAAGGTTCGTTGTGATTATAGATGAAAGTGCGTGGTTGGTACCTTAACAGTTTGATTGAATTAAAATCAAGTTCACTCTGGGGTTTCCTTCTCAGCTCTACTCCTTGCTTTTTCTTTGACTCCAAGCTAATTGCATAACCTCTGGGTGACTTGTGCCTCATCTACACATGCAAAGTGAAATTCAGAAATGAGGTTATTATCTAGCTAATTTAGACTGGAACATTATTTCTCTAAATATTTCTGCAAGAGAATTTGAGATATCTGAATTAAGTAGCTAGTAATAAAAATTAACGATTTTATGCACAATCTCCTTTTATCCTTAGACAACAGCCCTACAGAATTGTATTCATCAGAATCACCTGGAGGTGATCAGAATCACTTGGAAGCCCTGTTGAAGCACAGAGTGTTGTCCCCCCTCCCCACCCCTCAGTTTCTGATTCAGTAGTTTTGGGTGGGAAATAATAATTTACATTGCTAATAAGTTCTCAGATTATACTATATTGATTTTGGGCCCAGATACACTATTATTGCCATAAGTCCAGAAAAAGAAATCAAGGCTCAGAGTGACCTCAAATGATGAGTGATGTCAGTCAAGTAGCAGAGTACAGACAAAAACCTAGGTCTTTTGACTTCAAATTTTACTATCTTCCTACTACAGACATTTACATTTTGCTTCTACTAGAGACATTTTCACTTAACCTTTAAGTTTTGTGTGGCTTTTGGTTGCCTGGGGATCCTGAATAAAATAGCACTGTAAAGGAGTGGTAATTGTATCTTTTCACCTTAAATCTAGTAGCTACTCTGTGAAAATCAATGCTTTATTAAAAAATTAGAAATGTATATTACTGCGCCTGATGATAAAAGAATTTGACAGAACATGGGGTGGGGGTGGGGGAAAAGGGAAAAGATATGGCAAAAATAAGGAGGGCACATGGGTTCTAGTGCCAGCTTCACCCTGGCATGCTATGACTTTCATGGCAGGCAGTACAGCATAGTGCAGTGATTTCCAACCCAGACTGCACTTTAACAATCACCTGGGGGAACTTTGAAACAAACATACATGGCTGGGCCCATGTGCAACTATTTCTGATTTAATTGTTCTGGGATAGGGCCTGAGCCTCAGTCATTTTCAAAAGCTTCCCAGGTAATTCTAACGAGCGGTTGGGGTAAAGAACCACTGACATTGGGGGAAAGCATCTGAGTTTTGTAATCAGACAGATTTGAGTTCATATCTTGGTTCTTCTATTCAGTTATTGTGCAAATTTGGACAGGTTATTTAATTAATCTCTTTAGTCTTCTCATCTGTAAAATGCAAGTAATACTACTTGCCTTGTAGGATAACTGTGAGAATTTAATGAGATGATGCATTTAAATGCTTGACACAGTACCTGGCGGGTGGTATGAATCATGTTAACTACTATTATTATTATAATGCACCTCAGTTTCCTTATTTGTAAAGAGAGAGGGCACTTCGATTTAGGGAACAGAGTACAAATATCTTGTGATTCTCTATAAATACTTTTCTGTCACCTTGTCCTTAGTATCCTACTCAGTTCCATTTTACCATTTTCACTCCTACATTCACCTGTTTTGTTAGGTGCAATTTTTGACAGGCTCGACCTTTATTACAAAATTTCCCATTCATTACTATTCTTCCTCCCTACCAAAATTGAAAACTTGAAAAATGGAACAAAATCATTGAAATTCCCATATGAAATAATAGAAATATGATGTGTGGTTTAAGAAACAAATGGCAATGCTTTGTAAACTAACATGTCCCACTCTAATGAAGACTTACTACATAGATGCTTAGGCAACTAATTTTTTAAGGCAATCATGATTTTATAAGCCCATTTGCTTATCTCCACTTATGTTTACTAGGTTACAACTTTCAGATAATTTTATATCACCAATTTAAAAAATTAGATCCTTTTTGAAAATATCCCCTTGTGCCTCCATTAAACTGTACAAACTATGTTTTTGGATGGACAGAGAGGACTTATTTGACTATCCAATAAAAGTACAGATGGTTCCATTTTCCTTGACTCATCTCAAAGCACACATTA
This sequence comes from Chaetophractus vellerosus, assembly GCA_004027955.1. Taxonomy (NCBI): domain Eukaryota; kingdom Metazoa; phylum Chordata; class Mammalia; order Cingulata; family Chlamyphoridae; genus Chaetophractus; species Chaetophractus vellerosus. The sequence continues at coordinate 8,232 of PVKH010028034.1, forward strand.
TCAGGTCAACATGCCTATTTGGGAATTTTTGTAGCACTAGGTCACTTGTTGAGCTTCGGGGAGCATAAATGACTATTTGCCTGGCTTCTAAGTTTGTGGATCTTACACTATGCCTGGCATGGAGATAGGAAGGACATTTTTTTTCCATTAAGCTTTCTCACTATGTTTTGAAAGGAAAAGTTGAAACAGATTCCCTACTGAGATTTTAACATGTTCCGTGGTGGTAACCATAGGAAATAGGGAAACAGGAAATTTTTGGACAGAAGGAAGCCAAGGAGTCCATCTCAGGCTGTCCTCACCTCTCAGATACCAGTTGGACTCTATGATATTATTTTTATCTAAGTGTAGATTTCATGCTTTGTATTTCTATAACTCTCCTTCTGATAGTATGGAAACATTGCTGTTGATCATCATCAGAAAGATCACTCTCTAAACAGTACTTACTTCCCTCTTCTGGATAAATCAATGGAAACATTCATTCAGATATTAGTAAAGCTAAATCATGGAAGTTTTCATTTGGAAAAATCCATTTTGGTGTTTAAAGGGATTCTCAAAGGGAGTCATTATAGAACCTAAGTAAACTTCAGTGGTGGAGAAAAGTTCTTGTTTCACACAAAGATTTATAAATACAGAGCAAAGACAGTTTTCTTCTTTAAATTCAGGTGCTTGAATTTACATACATGCTCATGCACACACACACACACACACACACACACAACCTGATCTACTTGCCTCCCCTCACCACCCCAATCTCTGGCAAAATATTGAAATCTATATCAATTATCATTTCTGAAAAATCCTATAATGACATTTAAGAAAATTTTCTTAATGAACTGATCTATTGGTGTCCTTCCATTAAAAACTAAAATGATCATGTTTGATGTGTGTTGTGTGTGTTTGTGCGTTTCTCCTACTCCTGGGGAAAAAATTCAAATAATCTGGTCACATTGAGTTCTCTTAAACATTCAACTGATTCACCAGTTCTTTAACTTATATCTATGCTTAAAGTTTCTATTTCCTTTGTTATATAGCAGTTATCATGAATGAGATTCTAAAACATCACTTCCCACATTTATACTTAAATAGTGAGATACAACTTAGTAGTTATGGCTATTAGTAACTATTTGATATGCATTTGACACAGCTGTACTTACATTTTCTTTATAATATCTACACTAACACCACACCTTAAAATGAACTATGAAAATTCAAATGATAAGTTTTTTAAAACCACCTATTACCAGTTCAGAAATAGTTTCTCACAAGGCTGGTATTTGCATTGTTCTTATTGCCATTTTCAATTGAACCACTCCAGAATGCACAATCCTATACTAACACATTTGTAAAATTTAAAGTTTTCTGTAGTCCAGTTTTGAAAGATAAACTTCAGGCATACATAAGCATAGGTGGTATATAGCATAGATATAGAGCCCATAAAAGGGTATATTCTATAAAAGCAGGGGAAGTTTACTCAAGGAGGCAGGTTAAAAAGCAGGTATAATATCAGAATGCCTATGCTCTAGTTTAGACTTTGCTACTATATAAGGTTATAATAGTATTTTGAAGTATTTAATATTATATACAAATATAGTCTGTTAGTCATAATCAAGTTTTAATTGTGAATAGGGACCAAATTGTTGGAAATAGGTCTTGTTCCAAATGTTGAAGACCAATTTATGATGCCAAAGTCTCAAATATTTATTTGCACAAGTTGATAATACAGGCTGAAGGTAGAAGGGGCTGGGTTAGTTAGGGCTGAGTGACAGTAGACTATGGTTTTTCAGATTAAAATAAGAAATGGGAAACACTGGAATCTTTGAAAAAGCATATAACATGATCATATTGTTATGCCTCATGAATTCTCTAACTTATGATACAAAGGTTGGATTAAAGGGTATATCTGACAAAGGGAAGCTCTAGTAAGATAGAGGGGTTTTGCCATAAGACCGTGGTTCTCAAATTTAATTGTACTTAAGGAATACCTGGGGAGCTGGTCTAAAGTGCAGATTCTGGGGCCATATTCCCACAGATTCTAATTCCACGGTACTTCTGGTGTAGGCCTGTGATTCTTCATTCTAACCATCTCCCACGGTAATTTGGTTGCTTATGTACTTGGGACCACACTATGAATTTTCTGCCATGGTCATTTAATGCTCCAGTATTCAGACTTTGTAGATCTGGTTATGGGCAGACTCGAAGAGATTATTTCGTGTTCCATAAAGCATACAGACAGAACTATTTTAAAAATGGAAAGCTCGTATCTTTGACATTTTTTTCCCTTTTTGTTCCTACTAAATTTGCATGTTTTAGCTTTTAGAGAAGAACACAAATAGATCTGTTTGGTCAGAAGTTTTACTTAGTTGGCATATAGGAATTATCAGAACAGAAAGTATTTACAAATTTTGGTGTTTTTTGTTCTCTTTTTATGTTTGTGCCCAGCTGTCTTCACAAAACTAAAATGGATTTTAAAAATATAAATGAACAGTTCTATTTAATATATTTCCTGTATATTGTCATAGGAGGTACTGGTATCATCTGATCTAACCTCTCCAAAATCTTTGTGTCCATAAGGGTAAGCAAGAAACAGCCCCATTAATAAAAGAAAATTTGTGGAATATGAAAGAAATTCTCTCTATCTTATTCCACATATTCAATTCCCTTGTCATCTTACATTATAAATAAATAACAAACCAATTTGGCACATGCCCACCGATTAAAAATAAAAGTTGTCAGTGAGAGGAGAAAAGACAAAATATGAATTATTAATTATAATATTAAGCAACACAAAAGGCCTAACATGAAATGATATTTCCAAAAAAGAGATTTTATCAAAATATATAATGGGACAATGATATACTTTTCATCATACAATTACACAGTTGTCATTTTTAGCCACAAATAATATCTATTGCATTTGTAGTAAATTTGATGACAGGGTATTTTGATAATGGCAAAATAAAGAAGTTATTTACAGAATAGTAGAATAAAAGAAAAGCTTTATTTTAAAGTCATACACTAAATTAGCATATTGACCTGGTGGCTATGTTCCCTATAACATCATCCTCTTACATATTGTTATTCTCCAAATGCCCACTACCATAGTAAAGCTAGAATGTATAATTAGCAGAAAGGGAGAGGTTTTCTTTTTAAAATGATTCTAGAAGTTTAGACAGTTGATATTGGGATGGGCATGAATATGTTAATTTTTTCTAAATGAAGATTTGAAACTAATCTACTTTGATACTGGTTTATAACTAAATATAGGTTTTCAGCAGAATGGAATGATTTCTTCTCAAGAAGAGAAGTTATCAAGGCTTTAATGGAAGTATCTCTATGTCTTCTTAAAACAGTTAACCAATATTTGTGACTGACTTGAGTTTTCTTTTCCTAAGTAGGCTAGCCTTTTCTTTCTGGTGTTTCAAAAGTTTTATTTATGATCATTTTTCCTTTATTTCATGAAATGTCTTATAATTTCATTTGTAAACAAAAGGCAAATCTGAAAAAGTTCCCCACATTTTAAGTAATCTCATAAGAGTTATACACTTAAATTTTGAGAAAAATTCTTCTGTTGATATTCCCATGAATATATGGTTGATTCTGTTTAGTAGTATTTTTATTTCAAACTATGGAAAAAGCTTCCTTGACTTGTACTAAGTTTCCTTGTTCCATTTCACTTGTTTTTGTTCATCCTGTCTTGATAGTTTATTCTCTCAAGCGTGATGTTACATTACCATCTCAATTTCCTTTGCAGTATTTTTGTTTTTAGTTTTTTAACTGAATTTAGTGCTTATGGAAGTTGAAAGACAGGTCCATATTCAGGCAAAAGGCAAAAAGCTATACATCTGCATTCATCTTTGCAAAAAACCAACTGTTTTTGTAACCTACATGAAATATTTGTCAAATAAGTTCTTAGAGGGGTTTTTCAGAAAAGCTTTTGTGTCATAGAGTACCTTGTTCAATGTCTGCTGATGGTTTCTAATTTTTGTTTATCTTGTGCACAATTTTCTAACTTTGGCTGTTAAAAATGTACCATCTTCATTGCTATTGCCATCATCAAGCATTTGTTAAGCATCCTGTGTATTGTGGTATATACAAACTTAGTGCCCCCTCTATGTAGATTTTCCTATAAAGCCAAATAAAGTAAAATCCCCATGTATCTTACTTCTCTTTCTATTCTTACTTGTAATTACCATTTGATCAGAGGACATTAGTCCTGTCAGTATTACTTTCTAATCCAAATTTTCATCTGGAAGTGACTTTCCTTGCTCATATAGTCTTCAGAGACTGTTCATTAAGTTTGGGCCGCCCTTGTAAATCATGTAAGTTTCATGGCCTTCTGATTTGTTTTGTTTTGTTTTGTTTCTTTGGGGTTCACTGATTCCCACCATGTTCAGCCATTTCACAGCTGCTATCATCAGCTGCTTGATTTATTTTTAATAACACACTTTTTGCACAATTTTGATAACCATTAGTCTCAATAAATTCCTTATAATGTTTAGTTCTTCCTTAAGTTTTACTTTTTAAACCACTGAGTAGGAACAAGAAAATAGCACAAGCAGTGACAGAAAAGCAAGTGCAGAACTACCAAAATAAAACCTTGTAAACCTATCTGATGATTGAGGTAGAATGAAGAGATAGTAGCCAAAGAATATTTTAGAATCAAAGAAAAAAAAACCTACATAGAA
>PVKH010028035.1:0-12914 GCA_004027955.1 Chaetophractus vellerosus
ATGAAGACCGACAGATTTCTGGTATTTTGCATCAGCACCCCTTTGACTGACTAATACAGAGGCACTGGAAACCAAAACCGGGACCTCCCATGTAGGAAGCAGGCACTCAACAGCTTTAGTCAAATCTGCTCCCCTCCTTGATCCATTTTGAGTTAATTTTTGTAAAAGGTGCTAGATAGGGGTCTTCTTTCTTTTGGATATGGATATCCAGTTCTCCCAGCACTATTTGTTGAATAGACTGTTCTGGTCCAGCTGGGAGGGCTTGACAGCCTTGTCAAAAATCACTTGATTGTAGACGTGATGGTCTATTTCTGAGTTCTCAATTAGTTTCCACTGGTCAATTTGTCTGTCTTTATGCCTGTACCATGCTGCTTTTACCACTGTAGCTAAGTAATATGCTTTAAATTCAGGAACTGAGAGTCCTCCAACTTCATTCTTTTTTTAAGGTAATACAAATAAAATTAAATACATAGGCATTCTCACAAAATGGGGAATTCTGAGAAAAGTAAAAGAATGGAGAAGCATCCTAAAATATAGATAGATGATAATTTTCCAGAATTAAGGAAATACTCAAATTAGAAGGGCCTACCTAGTATCAAGCAGAATGAGAGGAAACAAAACCTAAACAAATCTGTAGTGAAATTTCATAACCGTAAGAAAAATGTCTAAATCAAGGCATCATTAGGCAATGCTTTCTCCCTGAAGACCGGCTGCTGGTGATCCTGGTCTCCTTTGTCATACGGCAAGGCTGATGGCAGCATCTGTTGGTTTCTCCCTTCTCTTCTGGGTTTCATTGATTCCAGTTTCTTGCTTCCATGGCTTTCTGTTTGTCTGAATTTCATTCTCTTGTAAAGGATTTCAGTAAGAGGATTAAGTCCCATCCTGGGCCACACCTTAACTGAAGTAACCTCATCAAAAGGTCCTACTTACAATAGGTTTACACCCACAGGAATGGATTAGGTTTGAGAACATAATTTTCTGAGTTCCATATAGCTTCGAACCATCACAAAGTATAAAAACCAAAATAGATATTAAACTATAATATGTATCTCTATCTAAAATAATGCTATAAAATTGATAAAATATATAGAAATTTTACAGTGGAAAAACCTAGAGCCACCTTAATCAAGTGAGCAAAGTTGACAAATTAACTCATGTGCCTCCTAATATGATGCACTGAGGCTACAGTATCACTTTTGTGGTCTTTCTTCAAAAAAAAAATAAATAAATAAATAACGAATCTAATAGTAAGGAAATTCAGACAAATTCAGATCGAGGCATTCTATAAAATAATTGGCCTGTGCATTTTGAAAATTGCTAATGTCATTAAAAATAAATAAAAACGAAGGAATACTAGAGACCAGAGACATGACAACTAAATGCAATGCCTGATCTAGGTTTTTTTTTTCCTTTCTCTAAAGGATATAAATGAAACAATTTGTAAAAATCTGAATGAAGCCTACAGATTTTTACCTACAGTAATACTATATCAGTGCTAATTTCCTTATTTAAACAATTGTAGTAAGGTTATGTAAGAAAAATGTACTTTTTTTTAAAAACAGGAAATACCCACTCAAGCATTTAGGGGTAAAGGGGCATATTTGCAAATGACTTGCAAATGGTTCAGGAAAAAATGCCTAATTATGTAGAGATTTTAAAAATTTATATAAGTACATACCACTCTAACCTAATGGATATGACCAGCACTGTAAAATGGCCTCTTTCATAAATAATACAGTTAATAACATTGACTCTAGAGGAAGTAGAAAACATAGAAGAATTATAACTAGGGAAGATATTGAAAGATTTGTTAAAATAGTTATTGCCAGTAAAGATTTCTATTGAGGATGTTAAGGATATAGGGGAATTTTTTTTTTTTTACCATGGAATGATGGCAGAACACTGTGGAAGTGTGTGTGGAGGGGTGCAGCAGAAAAACTCAGAGATACAGGAATAAAAATATAGAAGAGAATAAATTATCAGAGGTATTTAATCTCAGGTGCTGTTCAAGAATAACAATGAGTTTACCACGGTGGCAAAATTTTCATACTTACTCCCAAAGAAACCAGTAGCCAGGTCTCTGGGAACTAAGAGTAGTTGTTACAGTTTGATGTAATTATGAATTCCAAAAATCGATATTGAATCATGCTTGTAAACTGATCTGTTCATCTGGGCATGATTACGTGATGATTAGGGCGTTGAGCACCACCCCTTGGTGGGTGGGGGAATTGAATATAAAAGGACAGAGGGAGCAGATTTGAGAAGCAGTTCTGATGTTGGAGAGGATGCCCCATGAGAAGACAAGTGAGCCATTCACCTGATAGTCTACAGCTGACTTTGTGGAGCAAGCGGAGGAGCTAAGCCCAGAAACACAGCCCTGGGAAGAGAGGAACACAAAAAGCCTGAACTCTGGCAAACGTCAGCAGCTGTCTTGCTCTAACATGTGGACTTTGGTGAGGGAAGAAACTTATGCTTTGTGGCCTGGTAACTGTAAGCTTCTACCCCAAATATATACCCTTTATAAAGACCAACCAATTATTGGTATATTTGCAAAGGATGACTAATACAGTAGTAGACAGAACCCAATGGTTGCCTAAAACTCTGAGCTCTCTCTTTAGCTCTGTCAGAAGGCTGAGACCTAGAGATCTTCCCTGTGGCTTAAAAAAATGCCTTAGATGGGGGAGTGGGTGTAGCTCAGTGGTTGAGTGCCTGCTTCTCATGGACAAGGTCCTGGGTTCAATTGCTGGTCCCTCCTGAAAAAACAAATGCCTTGGATGGCCCACTCAGGCTGGCTTTATAATCTATGAGCCTCATTATGTTTGAGCAGCACAGGTCCCAAATTTACTCCTGAATTTACTGTAGTCTAAATAATGAGATGGCTAAAATAAGCTCAATCCTTCTTCAAAGGGGCAGCCTTAAATATAAAATTAAATAATTTATTACTCTGGAGACAAAATGCTTTATGTTTCACTCCTTACTGATGGTGCCTTTATTTTTCTTTGCTATCTTCTGGAAGCCTGAAATTACCTTTATATTTTCTTTACTTCCCTCTTTGGTCATGACCTCTCACTTGGACCTCTCCCAAGATATAAAATCAACATGAAAAAATTTTGTCACTTTATTCAAGCATACCCTACAGATGATTTCTCTGGTTAATGTTTCCCCAGTAGCACATCAAAACCTCTTGGCATTTGAAAATCCCTTAATGTAACTTTTTTTCAGTGTATGTGTGTATGAAAATTTGTCACAAACCTTCAATATAACTAGCTTATTAACATATTTAACATAAAATTTGCCATTTTAACCATTTTTTGTTTTTGTTTTTTTACCAAGTGAGAAAGAGCTTTATTACAGCATGCAATGTAAAGAGACAGGAGTTTTAACAGCCTCAGATCTGTCTCCCTGAACTGGAGAAACTCTTGAGTTTTACAGTAACTTTTTAACCATTTTAAAGTGTACAATTCAGTGGCATTAATTTCTTTTACAATGTTGTGCTATCATCACCACCTTCCATTGGAAAAACCTTTTCATTACCAGAACAGAAACTCTGTATCTATTAAGCAAGAACTCCCTACTCCCACATCTCTAAACCCTGGACAACCTCCAGAATCTTCTCTGGGGCTTTGCTTATTCTAAATATTGCATTTAAGTAGAATCATAAGAGTATTTGTCCTTTTGTGTCTGGTTTGTTTTACTTAGCATCACATTTTCAAGGTTTATCCAGATTGTAGCAGTTATCAGTTTTTTTTTGTTTTTGTTTTTTACAGCTAAATAGTATTCCATTGTATGGATATGCCATATTCTGTCTATTCAGTCATCTGTTTTATGGACATGGGTTATTTCCAGTTTTTGGCTGTTAATAGCCATCATAGTGGGTGTGAATTGGTATCTTTGTGGTTTTGATGTGCACTTCCCTAATGGCTAATGGTATTGAGCATCTTTTTGTGTGCTTCTGGCCATTTGTCTATCTTCTTTGGAGAAATGCCTACTGAAGTTCTTTGTCCATTCTTAATTGGGTAATGCTGCCTTTTGTTGTTGAAGGGTATATTAGCCAGCCAAAGGGATGCTGATGCAAAATACCAGCAATCTGTTGGCTTATTATAAAAGGTATTTATTTGGGGGTAGAAGCTTACAGTTACCAGGCCATAAAGTGTATGTTACTTCCCTCACCAAAAGTCTGTTGCCACTTGTTGGAGCAAGATGGCTGCCAATGTTCAGTCTTCCTCTTCCTCTTAAGGCTCCGTGGTCCCAGCTTCTTCCAATATTAGCGGTAGGCTGGGATGTCTTGTTTCTCTCCCGGGACTCAGTTCTCTCTGGGCTCAGCTGTTCTGCTCTCTCCTGTGTTAACTTCCCAGGCTCCAGCTCAAAACTCCAACTTTCTCCTCTACCATGTCGTTTTCTCTATTGGGCTCCTGCCCACCAAGGGGGCAAGGACTCAATGTCCTACTGACATGGCCCAATCAAAGCCTAAGTCATTCTTTAATCAAGTAAAAGTGAAACCTCTGAATCCAATCCAGTCTAATATGCCCAGAGGAGTAGACCAGTTTACAAACATAATCCAGTATCTATTAATTCATAAATAATACCAAACTGCTACAAAGGGTAAGGGTTCTTTATATATATATATATATATATATTTATTAAACCCTTATCAAATATATGTCTTCCAAATATTTTCTCCCATTTGGTAGGTTGTACTTTGATGCACTAGTTTTTAATTTTGATAAAATCCAATTTATCTATTTTTTCTTTTGCTGCTCACGCTTTTGGTGTCATATCTAAGAATCTATTGCCTAATATACAGGTTTTCCCCTGTTTTCATCTAACCATTTCATGAATTTAGCTCTCAGGTCATTGATCCATTTTGAGTTAATTTTTGCACATGGTGAGAGATACAACACATTTTAAACATAACTGTGTATAAGAAAAATCTTGAATTATATTCCAAAAACAACAGAATGTCATATTCATGTGTGTGTGTTTTAACTTGACTATAATTTTCTTTTTTGGCGCACAGTTTTGCATTTTACTGAGCACATGGAGTTTTCAGCAATGGACTACTGGAGCAGGACAGGACCACATTCAATTGCTGTAACGCCATAAGCAAAATTTTAAAATATTTAAAATGAAGCATTTTTTTCATTGAAAACAAAAAAAAAAGTCATAGATTTTTTTCCCTTTTTATTTGCCCAAATCTATAGTAATATGTTACTAAGCCAAAAAAAGGAACTAAATAAATCAAAGTACTTTCTCAAAGAAGTTTATTTTGGATAAAATAGTTGAATACAGTTTTACAATGATACATTGTACAAAGGAACAGAAAATAACTTAAGAGAACATTTGAAGCCCTGGATTCCAAAACACTCATAAAGGCAGCAAGTGTCTTAGCTATTATCATTGTTTTTTTTTTTTTAAAGATTTAAAAAAAATTTATTTATATATCCCCCCCCTTGCTGCTTGTGCTGTGTTCATTTGCTTTGCGTTTCTGTGTCTACTTGTCTACCCCTGATGTGTCAGCTCACGGCGTGGCAGCTTGCCTTCACCAGGAGGCCCCAGGAACTGAACCCGGGGCCTCCCATGTGGTAAACCAGAGCCCAACCAACTGAGCCACAGCCGGTTCCCTTTTCATTTCTTTTTTAAGTTTACAGATCATTACTCCAACTTTATGAAACTATACCAAACCAAGGCAAACAAAACCAAAAAATAAAGAGCAAATAAATCAGCTCAGTCAAATTTGATTCAAAATGAATTTGAATCAAAACTTATCTTCTATCCTTTTTACCAGCTTTCCTCTTTCCAGAGAGTAAGTGTTTGGGCTTCATATCAAACACATGTCTGTCTGCCTCCCCTTTCTTCCCCAAGCGATTCATCTTCTTTTGAGCATTCTTCATCATAGTTTTGGTTTTCTTCACCATCTATAAAGGCAAAAACAACAAGAAAACACATAATATACTTTAATTACTGAAAAACAAATTTCCATCGCATATAATAATAATAATCACTTGGTTAGTAGTCTGTCTTAATGTCCCTAGTCTACTAAGTTCCGTGAAGAGACCCACTGCTGTTTTCCCTCAAACTCACCACAATATCTATAGGAACTCAATATTAAAAAGTGCTTGCCAGTTTATATGCAGACTTTCTCCTACAGCTGAATTTTCAGAACGCTGAAACTACCTTTGTTTTTGTTTTTGTTTTTTTTAATAAAAAGAAGTTATAGCAAAAGAAACTTTACATATCCAAAGCTTCTTTCCCCAAAGACATTACAAATGATTATATGATAGTAACCAAAGCTAACAACTTGGGTGACAAAAAAACAAAAAACAAAAACCCAAATAGCTTACCCTGAGTTGGATCCCTGGCAATGAGCTACTTGGAATTGAGGGTCCAGGGGCTCAAGATGCTGGGCAGGTACCACATCCTAATACTTCCCTAAATGGCTAGGACCTAAGCTAAGACTACTTGGTGCCCAGTCGTATTTATTCCTATTTCATAAGACTACGCTTCTGTTCACATCCCACCCCTTTCCTACCCTCAAAATAGCAAAGTATTAGTAGCTGGGCAAAGGTCCTTGGAGCATGCCACTGTATACTGGCCCAAACACACCTCTCTACAGGGCGGCAGGGAATGGGGGATGCAGGGCACCCGTTACCCTTTGCCTGTAAGTTCTTACCTTCTTCAAATGAAAACTGCTGGTGTTTGCTCTGAGTCCTTTGTGCAATAAAAAATGAGGTAATAACAAATTATTATTATATTACATTTTACAGACACTGACCTTGACATCCCGAAGACCAGAAACATCACGTGGAGTTCGAGAGCAACTACGACTCCGAGCTACAGAAGAGGGTGGAACAGAGTCTTCCCGTTTTCTTTTCCTAGTGACACTCCGAGATCTTCTTGCCTGGACTGCATAATGGGCCTGCACAATTTAAAGTAAAGTATAGTGCTTCAAGACCTCAGACTTGCTTCTAGGTTTAGTGATAAAAATAAATTTACTTCAACAAGCAAAACAGCTATGAGGAGTTTTAAGTAACATTATCAAATAAACTAAGGATTTTTAAAATACACAATTAAATTCTGATTAATTACTGGTCAAATGTTCTTTCTTAGTTAACACAAGCCTCCTGATGTTACAAAGGTTGATTTTAATTCCATGTTTTAAAATGTACTTAAAGAGCTGCTTATTTCAAAATTGTTCCCTTACAACCTAGACCTTTAGATCAGCATCACAGTTTTTTTGTTTTGTTTTTTTAAAGATACCAGGGCCAGTGATTGAACTTGGACCCCCCCTAAGTGGGAAGCAGGCACTTAACCACTGAGCTACACTGGCTCCCCTGAGTTGGTTTTGTTGTTGTTGTTGTTTGCTTGTTTGTTTGTTTTTAGGAAATACTGAGGATGGAACTCAGGTCCTTGTATATGGGAAGTGGGTGCTCAACCACTTGAACCACATCTGCTCCCAGCATCACAATTTATGTTTCAGACACGAAGACTTATTTCTCTCGTACACCTCCATTTTGGAGGGCTATATGAACACCAAGGCATAACCATCAGACAAAAAATTCAACCTTGATATTAAGCAAAGAAATGGCACATAAGAGAAGTAAATAAGAGAGCAGCTTCTGTAGTCAGACCTAGGTGAGGTCATAGTTCTGACTAGTGCTGACTGTGGAGCTTTAAACAAATCCCTTAATCTTGCTAATCCTCAAAAGGTAAGCAGGGATTAAGCACAAAATAAACAATGAAAAACCAGATGCCATCGATGCCCTTTAAATTAACACTCTATGCAAGCAAATAGGACACAGGCAAATAAGTATTCTATATGTTGCTGATTAAAATCCAAATTAATTTAACCCTTTTGGAATGGAATTTCAATACAATTATCCTTTGAATCTGGTAATTCCACTTCTAGGAATCTGGTCTTATAAAATAATATGGAATAGGAAAAAAATTCTTTTAACCAAGAGATATATATTCTGGCATAATTCATAACAAAACAAACAAAAAAAAGAATTCTAATTGATCCTGATCTAATCTTTGCATTTCCACATAAATAATGGGCTTGTAAAGACTTCTAGGTTCTTCCAGTGAACTATTTAGAGCCTAAATCACTGTGTTTCGGTAATGCCTCATGTTTGTTTGATGATGAAATTAATTAAAGCACTAAGAAGACTCTAGTCGAGAAAGCTTAAAATCAAAGTCATGGCTCAAGTAAAGAAATTGTGTAGGACAACAAATTTATCTATTTTGTTCTCTTTGACATGCTATTCCAATTTATATTTCCCTGATGTCAATTTTTTTTAAAAAAATTATGTTTCTTACAAGCCACCTTAAATCCTTAAATTCTTTGAGGAGATAGCAAATATGAGTTTGTTTTTTTAAACTGCAAATCCAAAGGCTCAAAATAAAGAAACCACATAGGTTTTAACTCAATTAAAAATGTGAGACATTTATACTAACTTGAAAAAATGCTTATAATGTGCAGATTATGACCACAAATATATAAAATTTTAAAAAAAGGAAAAGGGGGAGTGGATGTGGCTCAAGCAGTTGCGCATCTGCTTCCCACATGGGAGGTCCTGGGTTCAGTTCCCAGTACCTCCTAGAAAAAACAAAAACAAAACTAGCGAAACAAACAAAAAAAACCAATTCAGAGAAGCCAATGTGGCTCAGTGAATGAGCAGCGCTGGCTTCCCACATACGAGGCCCCGGGTTCAATCCCTGGCCCTGGGACCTTTAAAAAAAGAGGGGGGGGGGGGACGACAGAAAAATGAAAAGCCCTATGCATAGAAAAATGAATAAAAAAGTATCTATCACATTTCAACCTAGAGTTATTTTTGTGACTCTTTTGTTTCTCATTTTAGTGTTTTCCAAGTTTTCCATTAACATGAAATAGAAGATAATGTGTGTGTATTAAAAATAAAACCAATAAAAATGAAAAAAACATTGGGGCCACTTCATAGGATGGATAATGTTAATGAAAATGGAATATTCAACTGAAGGATGGGAAACTTCCCATACCTTCAGGGATGATTTTGTTAATTAAGCACTTGAGAATGAGCAAGGTCTTCCTAAAAGTTTCCAGAAATCGTGAACCATCACAAAACTGAGTTGTGAAAATATCCTTCTGCACCAGCAGCATGGAATCCTTGAACATGCTTATACAAACTATCCTGAAATAGTCACTGAAAGGGAACTAGAACAATGTAACTAACATATGTAAGCCATTAATCTTATTTATTTAATAAGCTGTGCATCCAGTAAATCACTGTAAATCAAAATTCCATGTCAATAAATCTCAGTAGAAATACTGAATGTTCTAATTACTTTTCTTCTGTATTTTTAAAATCAATATTTATTCCCACAAATTTCTAAAATCCTGGCCTTCTTTATTAACAAAGTGGTAACCAACTGTCTGAATATCTGAAACCATCCTCACACACTTACATTATCTTTATCATCCATGTCAACACCGAGACTACGCATCTCGTTCTCCAAAACTTTCCGCTGAACCTGAAAAGGGGGGGAAAAAAAGGGTAATTGTTTTAATCAAAATTAGTTTGATGGAATGTTAAAAAATTCAAGGGGAAATATATCTTTTACAATGATGTCTATTATATTTCTTAAAGAAATTATATTTTTTATGTGGGCTCACTTTTGAGTTTTGAACACCTCAATCTGATCTGTTAAAACGCATGATAACCAACACTTACTATGCATTTGCTACGCATGAGACACAACAGATGATACTTGATGTCTTTCTGTTCTTCCCAACAACCCCAGAGATTAAAGTTATTGTATACATTTTACGAAAGAGATCACTAAAGTCAAGAGGTTAAGCAATATCCTCAAGGACAAATGGAGGCAGACACTGAATTTGTGCTGCCACAAGCCAAGGAAGGCCAAGAATTCCCTGCCATTGCCAGAAACTAGGAAAAGCATGGAATCCTTCCAAAAATGTATTAAGTACCACTAAGAGAATAAAAAATGTCCAAGTCTGTCAATATCAGTCATTTGCTATCATATGAAAACAGTATTTTCAAATATATGAATATCTCCCAAGAGGTTTCTGGAATTTCAAGGTATTTCCTTTCCTTTCCCACTGCATTTTTACTGCCCTGCATCATTGTCCTGTCTCCTCTTACTGCCTGTCCCATGTGGTTCAGGTTTACTGTCACAGGACCCAGATAGGCATATGACCTAAGACCGACCAAATACAGACTCCCTACCTGCTGCCCCCGACAAGAGTGCAGAACTGGAGAGAAGATGCGCTAACAAAGAAAGAGAGCTAAGAAATGGAAAGAATCCTGACATCATTTGATCCACTTGTGCCTAAGGTGTGATTCTTCCATCCTCATCAACCACCTCAGTCAATAAATTGCCTTTTGGGTTTAAATCAGACTGGGTTAAATTTTTGTAACTTGCAAAAGATAACAGTCCTGATTAATACAGAAATGAAAGAATAAGTTGTTAACGCTAACTGATGGCTTTAAACTTCTACAATTCACAAATTAAAATCTTAATTTGTACAACTGCAAAGTGATTGAATCCAATAGTGCTGGCCCTGAAGCTTGAAAGCACCAAGAAAGGACATAATAATCAGTCAAAATCTATAAGATAAAAAATCAATCTTGCAAGTCAACATATACTAACAAAATAAGTATGTAAAATCGTATGGCCACATATGGGTTGAAAAGTTTCACTTAGCAATGATTATTCAGGAATCCAATATGCAGAAATAGGTCATGGCTCTTTGCAAAACTTGCCTTTTTAGCAGTTCGGGGCATTCTGGGTCCTTGTGTATTCTTTTCTTTAGACTGCAGAATTTTCATTTTCTTTTTTTCTCTAATTTGCTTTGCCAACTGTCGAATTTCTGTCATTTCCTCATCTTCACTTTCAGATTCACTGTCATACTCACCAGCAGTTGTTCTTAGTTCTTCTTCCTTTTCTAACTCTTGCAATTTCTTTAACAACAAAGTCAAATTAAACAAAATTAATTAAAAGACCTCATAAATAAATAAATGTAGCAACTTATATGGGAACTACATTTCCCTTAAACCTTTGAGGACTCAAGGAACACAAGGGCACAAGGTTCAGAGCCACAGCTATGTGCCAGAGCTGACTTTCAGAAGAAATGGATTCTGTGGAGAAAATGAAGACTACCCAAATATTAAACCGATATCACATTGCTAATTGTTCTATGCAATTTCTCATTTCTTTTCTAAAACAATTACTTTGGACATTAAGGTTAAAAAACACCCAGACATCATGTTTTTCATTCCCACACCTCCCAGAAGGCATATGAAATAACCTCAGATTCTTAAAGAATTAAAAAAAAAAAAAAATCAACCTGAGCTAGTCTTATACTACAACATCCCATTTATCCATTCTAACATAATGTCATCCTGAAACATAATCTTACTCCCTGCATAGTTAATAAAATTAAAAAAAAAAAAAAAAAAGTACTTATTTCCTAACCTGGCAAATCTCAGACCAGAGTTCAACACAATCAGATGTGACCATACACTTATGGTCATATTATTATTTATGTGAAGAATGTATAGAGGGAATAAGGCTGGAAAAGTAAAGGTAGGACAAATCACGAGGGGATTTGTATCCATACTAAAGAAACTGGACATTATACAGCAAAAGATGAGCCAAAGAGGCACACATAAAGAGTTTTTAAAAAAGAGGAGTAACATGATCAGATTTCTGGTAAATGCAGGCATTGGAATGAAGAGGAAAAAGCCTGAAAGCAGGAAGACCAATTAAGGCACAGGAAGTGAAGATGAAAACTAGTGAACGGAGAACAAAAACTATTTCAGAAATGGAATAAATAGGAACAGATAAAGAGTGGAGGAGGCTTAACATTAAGGTTTATTCCTTGGGTACCTAAATAAACCATTATACTATCATCCAGATCAATGTCCAGAAGAGAAATGAGCTGGCAATGAAGGGTAAGAAGAATTCTATGGTGGCTTAGAGCTCCATACCCAAGAAAAACATGTCTTAAAATGTAACCCAATCCTATGGGTATGAGTCCTTGTAAACCTATTTCCCTTCTGATGAGGTTACTTCAGTTAGGGTGTGGTCCAACTGACTCAAGGTGGGTTGTAATCTTATTACTGAGGCCTTATTGGGAAGGCCACACAGATAAAGAGCAAGAGCCACATGGAACAGTGAGAAACTGAAAGTCAACAGAACTTGGAAGAGAAGGGAGAAGCTGTCATGTGACAGAAAAGCCAAGGACCAAGGACAGCGGTAGCCAGCCCCAGAACACCAGTCTTCTGGGTGAAAGCACTGCCTTGATAACACTTTGATTTTGGACTTCTCCTAGCCACAAAATCATGAGCCAATAAATTCCATTGTTTAAGCCAACTCATTCATGGTATTTGCTTTAGAAGCCAGGAAACTAAAACAAGCTTGTAGAGACAATGAGACTGAAAATACAAATTAAGGAGGGAATTTGGGAATTGAGGAATGGAAAAATAGGAAAATAAGGTATTTTTTTCAAAAAGTTTGATTGAGGAAAGACAGGATAGAAACTAAAGAAGGGGGGCTGGCTGTAGCCCAGTGGATAGGGTGCCGGTACACCACATGGGAGGCCCCAGGTTCGGTTCCCAGGGACCTCTCCGAGCGGGCAGACCACCTGAGAAAGCAAAGCCGCCGTGGGTGGGGCAGAGCCGCCGTGGGCAGGGCAAAAAGCTGCCACGGGCAGGGTAAAGCCACCATGGGCAGGGCGAGCTGCCTGCGAATGGAGCAAAGCCGCCTGTGAACAGAGCAAAAGCCGCCCGGGAACAGAAACAGAGCTGCCCACAAGTGGGGCAAGCTGCCTGCACAGTGAGCTGACTCGGCGCGTCGCCGCAGCGGGGGGAGACAAAGTAGACATAGAAGAACACACACACACACACACACACACA